>JASDQU010309808.1:35476-59205 GCA_032191745.1 Picea mariana | reverse complement strand
CTCAAGAGAACATTAATCACGTGAAACTTGAACGAATATCTATCTTTATGGTTGTAGGAATTGTTTAACTTGAATATATTAAAATATATATTTGTTGATTTAATAATGATTTGATTAATTTTAATGGATCTGTGACGTTATATATATGAATTAAAAATAATAATAATAATAACAGTTAAACTATATTATTTTTGTAACCGATATTTTTTTAGAACACTTGGGAAACAATTCAGATATGTGAATTGATCACATGAAAATGCATGGTATCATGAAAGTCAACTTGATTGAATATATATATATATATATATATATATATATATATATATATATTAATTAATTAATTAGAAAGTGACTGATTGCTCTCTACAAATATAACACAATCATCATATGGAACACGAGAGAAGAATTCATATAACGACAATCTCCATAAGTTCAGAGATCATTTTATTGTGTGCAAATTAAACAAAGATAAGCTTGAGTTGCAATAGCACAGAATTTGGCTCTCCCTCTCTGCTCGTCCATGCATTTTTTATTTTTTTTTTATATTTCAAGTTAGTTCAAGTTTTTTGAGGTTTTATTAGACTTGGGCTTAGTTTTGGTATCCATTAATATTTAATATTTGGTGATGCAGTTAGAATATCATTTCTTTGTTATAAAGATGTTTTTTATTTGCTCTTATTATTAATGTCAAGAGGGATTAAATTTTTCAAGGTGCAAAAATTTGGTTAGAGTTTTACATTCTAAAAGAGAGGTTTGCATTTCAAGAAGTTTGATCTCTCTTAATATTTATTGATCAGGGGTTAAGATGAATTTAGATTGGTTTAGTATTAACTATAAAAGCTCATGTGAAAATAAAACATCAAGTGGACAAAAGTTTCACTTAAAATGTAAGTGTTGGTATCTATTTAACTTTCTTGTTTTTAAGTGTTTCACTTAAAATGTAAGTGTTGGTATCTATTTAAATTTCTTGTTTTTAAGTGTTGGTATCTATTTAACTTTGTTGCTTCCCCTTTCTAGAGCACTCACACAAGACAAACATGCACACTTAGAGACATGGAGAAAACACACAAAACAACTTGATCCTTGTATTTGCCACTGCCTTGAATTTATACATGCTCAGACGATTTTAGACCATCAATCAAGTTCATAGATCAAGGTTGGAATTAGTTCTTCTGGATGTTTCTCAGCTACCAGGGACGCCGCATTCATTGCACGCTTATCCTCAACATCTACTTTCTTGACTCGGTTTGCTTAATTAATGCTAACACTCCCCCTTAATTAAGCAACTCTTACAACACCTATATTATCTCTACATATTACAAACTTGACATTTCCAAGAGGCTTTGTAAAGATAACAATAGCATTATCGTTTTTGCTACAACACAATACATCAATTCCATTTGATTGTAGTTTTTCTCTTATAAAATGATAGTGTGTCTCAATATGCTTTGACCTAGCATGATACACTGGATAGTTTGTTAGTTTGATGGAACTTTGGTTATCACATTTGATAATTGTGTGTACCTCTTTATTTTCTCCAACATCTTCAAGTATCCTCCTTAGCCAAATTGCTTCACAAGTGGCACTACATAATGCTTTGTACTCAGCTTCAGTGGATGACAAAGAAAAAGCTGGTTGTTTCTTACTGCTCTAGGACATTATCCCTGATCGAATATTGAATGCATATCTGGTGGTAGACTTCCTGTTATCTGGATCTCTAGCCCATCTAGAGTCTGAGAAACTTCTCAAATCAACATTAAAATCATTAGTATATTCAATACCAAAATCACTAGTCCCTTTCAAATATCAAATGACACTTTTTGTTTCTTTTTAGTGACTTTCATGAGACATAGCCATAAATTGACTAAGAATGCTAACTGGATATGCAATATATGGCTTGGTTGTAGTGAGATAATTCAGACTTCCCACCAATTGTCGATACAAAGTACCATCCACCTCTTTTGTGTCATTGTTATTGTTGATCTTAACATTTTGTTCTAATGGAGTAGATATTGGTTTACATGTGTTCATATTAAACCTCATGAGTACCTCCTTGGTATACTTTCTCTATGTGATTACGGTCTTACCATCGTCTCTCCATACCTCAATGCCTAAACAATAATGTAATTGTCCAAGGTCCTGTTGACAGACAAATTTGGCATGCCATCAACTGGAAGAATAGATCCGGTCTGGGGTTGTCTAAATAACCCAAGCTGTTTGGTGTAACCTATTCTGACGGGTTTAATGGCTCTGTTAGCCAACTAGGGTCCTAAAGATAGAAAAATAAAATAAACTAACTAAATAAAAGATTCTAACAATCGACACAATAATTACAAATATTTATCTAAGAATGTGAATATACAAATGATTATGAACAATTTATATACAGTTTACAAGGTTTGCATGAAATCTTGCGAAAATGATTGTTTGATAAAGTTTCTAAATCAAATATGAACAACACTTCTTTTTGGAATTTTCTTTAAAGATATTAAACGAATAAATATTAAATGAATACGATTGAAACAGTGACACAAAAACAATCAAAGCTAATTAATGTAATCATCATTTCATTCATAAACAACTTAACTAAATAACACATAGAATAACCTGTAGCTGATCAACGAAACTGGTATTATCTTTCTGTGTTGTATGAGCTCATGCATGTACTATTGTTAAGGGAAACCTATAACAAAACAATACTAGCACTTCCAGAATACATTCAAAGAAGTATTTGATATTGGAGTAAATTAATAACAACAAGAACACAACTAATTAAAAATCATGTGATCTTACGATAATCAATATTTAAGAACGAAAGAAAACTCAATTCTAAGTATTGATATTATCCATCATTTAACATTAGAAATAAATTCCACAATAATCAAATGATTGATTGATTACACATAAAAAATGGAATAAGAAATTATGAACAACATATAACATTTAACAGTATGAAAACACCATATGATGACAAGCTAAAGCTAAAATCAACCATAATAACATTCTTATAATACAACAGTAATGAAAGAATGAAATGGAATAAGCATCACATAGGTCTAAAGCCAAAGATGAATTTCTTGCCCATATTCTTTCTCAAAATCACATGCCCATATTGTAGTCCTAGAAGAATTTTTAAGATAATAGACTCTTAAAGATTGAAAAAATTAATACATAAATGATAACAATTAACCATGTATTGATAAAATAGACTAAAGCTAATTTAAATCAATGCATAATCAATTATTTAAAGAATATGAAGATATTATAATGAAAATAAAACCATTTTACTCACAGGACAAAAGCCATTAAACAACCTGGAATTCCATATTCTTGTTTGAAAATACTCGTCCATTCTCCCAAAGATTCCAACCATCCATTACTCCATTTGAAAAGAATAAAAGTTTACAAAATAAATAATATACGAAAGAGAAAGGATTGAAATCCTCGTCTCCAATTCTTGGATCCTTTGGCTCTGATCTTTCTCATATATTTATACAATGAATGAACAGTCTGGGCGTCACTATTAATTTTCGCCACCTGAAATTTGTCTCGTAAAGAAACATCAATATCTCTCAAATCGTGCAATTTTTTGGGAAATTTTCTATGCGGAAGGTAAATGGGTCCATTTGGGTTCTGGGTTTTCCACTGTTTCTTCAAATTCCTCATGGTTTGGCTGCAATCAATCCTACAAAATCGTTTTTCTGATCTTGACGCCTTTCAAAATTTTATCTGTTGTTGCTCATAAAATTATTTGCAGCAATCCAATAGTACTTTTGGATCAATCATCTTGAATGTATTTGGATAATAAAATCAAACCATGATCAGATCCGTATCAAATATTTAATAATAGAAACCTGTGAGACAAAAAGAAACCTAAATTAATAACCTAAAAATCGTGAATAAAACAAAATCTAGAACAATAAAATCAAAAATGAATTTAAACTAACTATAAGTTCTAAACAAACATTGTTTATAATTTCCTTTCAAATATGATCTTAAAATTCTAGAAGCTTCAAGTTAATGGAGAAGAGAAAAATATTAATTTTGGTTTTTTACAAAATTAAACAAATTATAGATAATTCTTTGTTATTATTATTATTTTTATTTTGAAATGAGATGCAAAATGAAAAAAAGAATTTAATTAATTAATATCACCAAATGATTTTATGAAAATGAGAAATCAACCAAGATATTATTTGATGAAGTATTGAACACATTATTCAAAATAGTTAAACTTGCTAATGAGCAAAAGAAAGAACACATAATCATAATTTAAACGAAAGTAAGCAGTTGATAAAAATTAACGTTTTTTGTTTAAATTGAGATTTATGTGCCCGTTTCTAAATTTTGACATATGCTCTTGTAATGAATGTCGCACACTATAGTGAATTCCTTAAGTTTTTCCCAAAGCAAGCCAAGGTATGGAACTATTTGAAAATGTTGATTCTGTAGCTCATCATAATTATCAAGATTCTAATAGGGGCCCTTTAAATTTTGTAAAAATTTAGGGGGAGTTGTTGGGGCCCAACAGGTCCTTCATCTCAAATTCCCATGACAACTTTCTTTTGATCTCTTCAATCAATCTAGTATAACTTCTTGTTATGATAAGGTCATCCACATATAAAGAAATCAAAACAATATTCCCATTTCCATCTTGCTTGATATACAAATTATGATCACTTTTACTTTTTATGAAACCCCGTTGAAAGAAGAAAGTATCAATTTTTTCATACCAAGACCTACCTGCATGTTTAAGTTTATATAAAGATTTATTCAACTTGCAAACCCCTCAGGTTGAACAAGATAAACCTCTTCTATTAATTCTTCATTCCTAAATGTTGACTTGACATCCAACTGATGCAACTTCCAATTATACTTGGTAGCCAATGCAATCATTAATCTAATGGTATTCACTTTTTCTACAGGTGCAAAAGTGTCTTCATAGTCTATCCCTTCTTTCTGTGAATAATCCTTGGCAACCATTCTAGCTTTGTATTTATCTATACTACCATCACCATTAAATGTGTACTTGAACAACCATTTTGAACCTATAGGGATTTTATTTTCAAGCAATTTTTTCAATTCTTATGTTTCATTTTTAATTATAGAATCATATTCCTCTTTCATGGCATCCATCCATTATTTATGGTATTTATCTTGCTCATAATTTAAAGGTTCCACTATATTCATATCTTGAGTCATTAAATCATAGTCTTTATTATGTTATACATGATAGGGGTTTTAGATTGTCTTGTTGTCCTCCTTAGTTCTTCATTTCTTCCTAGAGTTCCTTCACCTCTTCTAGGCATGCTCCGACTACTTGTAGAATCTATGAAGCTTGAAGCTTCTCCTTGAACTTGTTCACCTTCTTCTTTGGCACTAAGAAGATGCGATACATCATAACAATCTACTTTGGGTACTTCATCTTCGTTTTCATGAAACAACACATATCTTCTTGAAAATACCTTATGAGTGCTAGGATCAAACATTTTATAAGTGTTATATTTTGTATAATAACCAATAAATATACATTTAATTGTCTTTTGCATCACACTTTATTCTTTCTTTTTTTGGAATATGAGCAAATGCTTTGCTCCCAAAAATTATCCAGTGAATAACTTCTGGTTTATATCCATATAAAGCTTCAAAATTTGTTTTGTGCTCTAAAATTTTTGTAGGAATCCTATTCTTCAGATACACAACAATACTTATTGCTTCAACCCAAAAGCCATTAAAAATATTTTTACTTTTTATCATATTGCGAGCACATTCAACCAAGGTTTTGTTTTTCCTCTCAACTACTCCATTTTGTTGAGTATGTGGCACTGTAAATTGTTGTTGAATCCCATTTTTTTTTGCAATAGTTGATGAATTCCCCTTATGTGTATTGTCCTCCTTGATCTGACCTGAGAATCTTGATGTACCTTCCTATTTTCTTTTCAACCATATTCTTGAATTCTTTAAAATATTAAAAAACATCACTTTTATTTATCGTAAAATAGACCCAAGTGTATTTAGTTATATCATCAATGAAGTTAAGGAAATAATATGTTCCTCCAAAAGATCTAGTTTGCATCGGTCCACAAACATCAGTGTGCACTAGCTCAAGAATTTCTCGTTTCCTTTTATATGTATTTGTAGAAAATAATTCTCTACGTTTTTTACCTAATGCACATCATTCACATTCAGCATGTTCACTTTCAAGCATTAGAAGACCCTCTACAATTTCTTTCTTTTGAAAAAACATAATATCATTATGGTTTAGATGTCCATACCTTTGATGCCATAATTATTCCATTGACATAGTTGTATATGCCAACACTTGGTGATCCCTCCTTGTAACATCAATCTTATACAATCCTCCAACTTTGAATCCTCTTGCAATGATTTTGTAGTGATCATTTATGTCCTTCACAACACATTGTGACTTAACGAATTCAAATTTTACATCCTGATATGCAATGATGGATACTGAAATTAAATTCTTCTTTGTTCCTGGCACATACATGACATTGTGTATTTGTTTTACCTCACCAGTAGGTAAAGTCACACATACATATCCATACCCTTTGATTTTATGAGAACTATCATCTCCTAGATAGATATGAGCACCATTACTATTTTCAAGATATGTATCAAACCGATTCATATTTCATGACATATGAATGGAAGCACCTGAATCAATAAACCAGACATTAACATCATTAGTGTATGCTGATAAAGCGGCATAAAAAACAAACAACTTGAGGTTTTTGAAATCATCACCTATTGTGGTACCTTTATAAACAAAATCTGTTGAATGTTGGACTCATTAAACTTCCTCCTCCTACAATATTTAGCACAATGTCCAAACTTACCACAGTGGAAGCATCCATCATTCCTTTTCACATTTGTATTTGTGCTTGGTAGTGCCTTGCCTTGATTTGGTTTTGTATGTGGATTGTCTTCTTTATTCCTTCTCCATGGATTTCTTTTGTAGGGTTGTTTCCCAATTCCATATCTGAATTGTGAGATCTACTATTGAGATTCTTTCTATGATATTCCTCTTGCAGAAGAATACTTGTCAAATCATCAAAGGTAGGGGCATTTTCCCTAGCTACAAGACCAATGATGAACATTTGATATTCATACAACATATCATTTAATGTGACAGCAGATCAGTACTAGAAATCTTCTCACCAATATCTCCTAGCTTATCTTTCAGTTCTTTGATTCTAGAAAGGAAATTGTTGATATTTTAGTTCTCTTGCATATTAATTGAGAGAAGCTTTCTCTTTAAAAATTGCACACGGTTTTTGTCTGTCCTCTCATACAAACCTTTAATTGTCTCATGAGTTTCATGGGATGTTTTTCATTCCCAAATGTGTGGAATGATATTGTCCTTTACGGACATCCTCAAAAGCACCTTTGCTTTGGTCTCTCGTTGCTCCCAATATTGAACCAAGGTTGTTGGAGCAACTAGTTTGGCTTCGTCTCCACATGAAAACAACCAAACATTGTATCCTTCCATCAATGTTTGCAACTTAAATTTACATTTTACACAATTTTCTTCATCTAACTTATTTAATTCATTTATATATGAATCCGCCATAATATTTTCCATCTTTGAAAGAAAACTCTAATACCTAAGGGAGGAAATATATGACAATAAATGATCCAAATAACACGTTAATTATGGAAAACCCACATCACAATAGTTTTATATAACATCTCATCTTGAACTCTCTCATCATCTATAAAAACATGTTGAACCCTCACAAATAAACACCATATTACATAACCAAATACAACCAAAATGTCATATCAATTCAACATTTTAAGTTAACACACCATCACACTTTTTCCATGTCACTCTTTTTTAACTCATGATTACATTCTTTACAAAATATGATAGGTTTCTTTTATAAAATCACTTTTCACTCAAATCAACGACCAAAGTTACCACAGCCATACAAGACAACATCTATAAAATCACTTTTCACTCAAATCAACCACTAAAGTTACCACGGCCATAAAAGACAACATTTATAAAATCACCTTTCACTCAAATCAACGATCAAAGTTACCATGGCCATAAAAGACAACATTTATACCTTATATCTACCACATGGCTCCTATAACCTCAATCGTCCCTCAGATTTGGGCTTTGATAGCAATTCCAACGGCCCTAGGATTCCACAACTCGCCCTTCAACATATTGCAACTCTTCCTTAGCGGATTGACAACACGCAGAGCACACCATAGTTGATCTAAGCAATTGGCACTATTTTAGCACACTCCTTCCACACAGAAGCTTGCAAATTCTCTTTTTCTGACAACAATGCTCTACCACAACTCATGCAAGGAATAAAATGCCCAGGAAAAAATTATCCAATAGCAACGCCTCTGTCTCTTCCGATGATGAAATCTTATGAGTTTAGTCTCTAGATATGATGGCTCTCAGACCTTGACATCCAACTGATATAATCATGTCGATGCCATAAACTTACTCGGTGTTTAACGCCTTTTCTTTGAAACTCTCCCCAGGCAATCGAGTGGGACCTACAACGATATACGACTGAAATTCTATATCATCCATCCATCAATCAACAACTATCATTTAACCTTGTAAAGTTCTTCGTCGTCATCATCGTCTAAGTGCACCCACTTCGAATTCTAGGTCTACTCTCGACCACCTAGTCTCAACGATCACTTCGGCCAGATCTAACGATGATCGCAACACCCTCGTCAACGGTCAAGATCTAACCTCTGGGTTCTATCTAGGTGATGGTTAATGTTCTTGTCCCCCTTTCTCATGGTCAAACCAACTAAGATCCAATGGATGGGATATGCCTGAATTTATTCCAATAGATCGAATGGTCCCATCTATTTTTTCATCATCGGTTCATTGTTACGGTCTCCTCCTTAAGACTTTCGACTACTCTCCTTCCGACAAAATCAAACTCGACGTCAATGGATCAAATCCTTCCCTTCTGGCCTCCATCAAATAAAAAACTCCTATACTCTTAGGTCTTCCTTCAACGAAAAGGATCTCACAAATCCAATGGTGAGGATGGATCCTTCGATATATCTAAGGTCTGTGGCCTATTTTCATCGTCATCGGAGCTCCTCGCTCCAAATCTTGGTCAATTTCAAGGACCTTACTCCCGATGAATGGATCAGATTCACTCACCACAACGAAACAACGGCTAAGAGTCGTTCTGAATAAAAAAAAAATTCTTCTTCAGGAAGACAGTCCAACTCAGGACTTAATCAATTCCAGGTTTTAACAGGCCAACACCCTATGGTTTGTCAAATCCTTAAGGATTCATAAACCTCTCTAAGGCCCTCATGGTCCTTTTGACTTCATCATAAGTGAAGTTCTTGCATATCTTGCAATATTTACACTTAAGAATAGGATATTCTAACAAGACTTGGGGTTCCTTACTCTAACCAAAACTTCACAGAGGTTGGGATATTCCCGTCATCTCCCAAACAAAGTTTTTTTCCATATCTTTCAAACTTTCCTATCAAAACTTCAATATTCTCAAGGATACCTGTCATCCCTGCTAGACTTAACTTTATGAGTTAAAATATTTATGCAGTGAAGGAAACAAGCACATTCCACAGTACACATGAATTCAATTCATTATTTACATGCATTCATATTTTCCATTAAGCCAGAAAAACACACATTTACATCATTACTATGAATTAATTCTCAAGTTAGACAGGTATTTGTTTGGGGAAAATATCAGTAGCCAACTAGCTAAGAGAGGACAAATTTCCTCCCAACCTTAGGCTATAATGCAGAGTTCCTTCCTACAGTACACCACCCCCATGCCAAGCCATGATATCACAAGGGAATGATTCAATTGTTCTTCAATCTTAGATGCTCTAGGAAGGTTAGTCTCCTTCCTCCACTGACAACAACAAAAGTTACCCCCTTCCCATTGAGCTCATGTATTCCACAGGTTTATCAAGTAGTTTATCAACTGGATATCCTCTACACAAGGGATTCCCTTCTCTGCTATATAGTCCCTCGACGACCTCCCCTTACCAGTGAAAGTTTTTGTCTAGTAAGTACCAAGTTGCAGCCCTTCATTTCTCTAGTCTGGATCTAGGTCTTCTCTATTTCAGAGTGACCATAATTAATTTGGACAAGCTTCCTATTTTCTTCAAGGAAATCTCTCCACTTTATTCTTCTCTTTGACCTGCTCCAATGAGCGTCTATGTTCATTTCTCCCTTAGCCTATGGAATCATAGCTATGACTCTTCCTCATAGTATTCTCCTCTATGCACTACGTGTTTTTCTCTCTTTCATGCCTATTTCTGCCATTTCCCCTCGCTTTTCTTTGTGTGTGTCTATATTTTCCTCTTGGTGAGTTTTTTCACCTATAGCCTCTTCCTCTGCCAATCCTTGGGACTCCTGTGGCTTCTTTCAGACGTGACTTTCCATCTAGAGTCTAGATTTATGAAGGGATAATTTCATGGTGTCTTATTCGTCAGGTCGTTCAATCGACCCCTTTCCTTCTTCAAGAGACCAAGTTGTCAACAATTATTAACTGCTTCAACCACTAATCTGAATTCCATTACTGGTCATGTGGCTCCATGCATATTTGGGTACGCTGGTAGGTGTGAGCTCATGTTTGAAAGTATAGGAAAGATTTCTAAGCAAGTTTCCTGTTTTCTTCACTAAAACATCTCAGCTTCGCCTCACCTGTCCACCTCATCAATTTCACATGTGATATCATGGCTAGTACTCTTAAGGATTTTCCCTCCTCAGTCATTTTCCTAGTGTTTTCATTTATTCAAAACATAATTACATGCTTCATAATCACATCATATGAAGTCTTAACCACAATTACAGTTATGGGGGGGAGAAAGGTGTTACATTCCCCTTCCCCTTATAATATGGTGGAGTGTGCTACATTCCCCTCTCCCTTTAGTTATGGGGGAAAACAGGGTGCTTCATAATCACATCATTTGAATCTGGCCACCATCCCTAGGAATCCCAATACAATTCCGAAAGAGTATCACAAATGGTTTCCAAAGTTCACCAGGAACAATATTATCACACCTACAGAGCACCTTGAAGCTATTGGTGTGGCCATGGAATATAATGTTGTAGAATATGGAGACATTGCAATGAAGCTATTAGTTATGTCTCTTGAAGAAGATGCTAAAAAGTGGTGTAAAGGATTAGCTGACAATCACTTGGAATCTTATGAAGCTTTCGCTAATATGTTCAAGGAAATATGGACAACAAAATGTTATTGATGTAATTCAATCAAATCAAGAGGAAAGAAAACAAAAAAGTGAAGGAGTTTGATACTAGATTTGACAACTTACGCAGTCAAATCCTGAAGGAATTATTTCCATTAGATGTTGTTTTTCTCCTCCTGTACTTGAATTCTTTTGAAGGATAGTTTGGTTTTATTCTGAAAGAAAAGATGCCTGAAAGTTTGGCAAAGGCCATAGAATATAGTTCCTAGATTGACGAACATCTTATCAACTCAAATATTTATCCTTTCCAGTTCCCTTGTGTCAAGATAGAACCAAAGGCAAAGATTTTAACTAGCACAGTTCAGGATCTAATCCCACTCTTAACTCAGAATTTGGATCAAATGAATACCCAATTCATCCAGAATCATAATCAAATCATGAACAAGTTCACAACCTTGGATAGGTATCATCATGCCTCAAGGCCTCAGTTTTTCAGAAAAATAGAACACAGGTTGGAAGCCAAGGCCACAAGAGGAAGAAAAGGTGTTTGACACCTTATATTCGGTTGGGATGTTCAACTTGGAGGGATTACCATGGTGTCTTCCTTTCCAGGAACCTCATTCAAAGCATGAATGTCTGAGATGGATGAAAGAAGAAGAATATCCAAGCACTATGGACAGATTAAACTTCATTAACATAATTTATACTCTTCAAGATGAAGAGCGCATTAATGTCATCGAGGAACAAATTGAAGAGATCGGGAAGAGGGAAGCTAGATGAGCTCAGTTGGAAGTTTTGAAGCAAATGGATGAAGATCTAAAGGACAAGTTGAGGAAAAAGGAAATCCTAAAGTACTCAAGGAGAAACAAAGTGTGGGCCCCACCAGCTCCAACTACCAAGCAATTTCATCCACCTCCTCCACCTGCAGTTCATTATTTGCTTCCATGGCCTGCACCATCAGATGAGGAGATTTTTCTAAATATAGATGTACCCGACATGATGGGAAATATGAATATGTCGGTACCTATGGTAGAAATGTGCAATATTCTTTCCATAAGAAGAGAATTTTTGAAGGAATTAAAGGTACAATATGAAGCAATAGATCCTTCGATCATCCTAAATACTATGTATCATGGGAGCCAGGGAGAAGAGTCCCCCCCTTTTATCTTTCCTTGGGCATAAATGGTTTCCATTTGAATAATTGTATGTTAGATTTTGGAGCCTCAACCAATGTGATTTCTCTAAAAGTCATGAAACAACTTGGTTTGTGAACAACCCACCCTTGTGGAAATATGTGTGTTATTGATTCAAGAAGAGTAAAGGTGTATGGTCTCATAGAAGACATGGAGTTTTATCTTCAGGATTTCCCTCATGTCAACCTCACCATGAATATAATAGTGATTGGTGAACCAGATGCTTCGGGCATGCTCTTGTCAAGAAGTTGGTCAGCTACCCTTGGGGGTTTTCTCAGTATGGACCTTACTCATACACATATCCCTATGGGAGATGAGATGTTTGATATCTTATACAGTCAAAATGTTGAGAAGAATCATGTGGTTGACCCAAATGGCCAAGATTATTGTAGTGATTGTGAGTATGATGTGGCACCTAAAATTATTAAGTATGATACTTGGGATTTTCCTTTTGTACAAAAAGATTGTATTGATACATTGATCCTGAAGAAAAACAAGTACAAAGAGAAGCTTGCATAATACCAGGGAAAGGATCCAGGGTCCATCAAAATACTTAACAAGGATGAATATAAGAAGGATAAAGAGCGAGAAGAAACTATCAAGGACATGATCAAGGCAGGTCCACCTACTCAGCCTTACACTAAAGACATACCTTATGTTGGATTTGAAAAAGGCAGCCTTGCACTCATGTGGAATAACAGAAAGGGAAACCTAATTATGATAAGATGAGTGAAATTTTATGGCTTGACCCTTACATTGTTAAAAAAAGTTAGAGAAGGGAACTTATTATTTATCCACCATGGATGGTAGGAAGATGCCATTTCCATTTGATGGGTCTATCCTCTGACCCTATGTTGATGGGACTTGATATCCATGGGCCTCGGGCCCCAGGTAAGTAGGTAGGTCATTTTTCTTTCTTGCATTTTCATTTTGTGTGTTCATCCTAGTGTAGTTGCATTTGCTTTCATATTTTTCTTTACATGTTGCTTTATTTGCATAGTTGTTTACTACATTTTCTTGAATCATATTACATGTTAGTTTGATGTTTAAAACAAAATGCAAGACTTTGTTTTTTAAGAGATAGTTGTCAATGTTGGATTTTTGGAGTTTTGATTATATGAATAAAGGGGTGAGTGTGCCAACCTTTGATATCCCAACATGTTTGTTTAAATGTGTGTAGGAACAAGTATTACTAGGAGATGTTGAGGTTCTCATTACTCTATAGAAATCACATTTCCCCAAGTAGGAGTTAGATGTTATCCCCCCCAAGATAGTGGTTACTAAGGATATGATGTATCAAGGCCCGTAGGTTGAAGACAAGGACTTCCAAGAGTTAGATGAGAGGACAGAGCCCCTCATATTACCACACATCACCATTGATTCATAGAAGTAGGTTCCACCACACCATCTTGGTCCATACATCATAGAAAGTCTTGCTTCATGAGGTAACAATTCCAGTCTTGTGGTTGTTAGATTTTCCTTATTCACAGAGCATTAG
Organism: Picea mariana; assembly: GCA_032191745.1. Classification (NCBI taxonomy): domain Eukaryota; kingdom Viridiplantae; phylum Streptophyta; class Pinopsida; order Pinales; family Pinaceae; genus Picea; species Picea mariana. The sequence continues at coordinate 45,309 of JASDQU010309808.1, read as the reverse complement.
AGTTACCAGTGTTATTTTACATCATTACCATTAACATATGTATATCATGTACTGAGCAGTAGCAGCATAAACAAGATACAAAATAACACAAGAGATTTAACCTGGGAAAACACACAATGGGGAAAAACCCAGCTAATATTTCTTAGATGGATTTTGTTCACAAAATCCAACCATTCACCAGCTGTCAAGAGCCACAAAAAATAAATAAACCCTAGCACTAGGATAGCACACCTCTAGTGCTCACAGCTGCAGCAGCAGCACAATACAAGAAGAGTGCACATCCTTAAAGAAGAGTGCACCTCCTTAGAGAGATAGCGCACAGTATAAAGTAGCCAACAAGAATAATGAAAACCCCAACTCTACATATCCTCTTCCTCCTCAAACTTGTGCACATTTTCCTCAATGAGAGAGTGTGTTCAAATGAGCTAGACGTCCTCTTTATTTATAGTCTTCAACTCAATTGCATGGGTCGAATTCTTATTTAGGAATCTTATTTTTACTTTATTATTTTCTGTGTGGGTTGACTTCTCTACTAGGTATTCTTATTGTTGTTTAATGGTCTTCCTGGACTTTCAAAATATTCTCTTCATCTAAGAAAGGTCTTCCATAGGAAAGTTTCTTCCCCATCTACCAAAACATCAACACTCCCTCTTAGCTAGGTAGGTATTTTTCCACGATGTCTTCATTTAGTAGTCCATGGACTACTCTGCAATCATCTAGTAGCATGCAACTACTATAATTCCATCGGTAGCTCGAATAATCCATCGTAGTCTCTGCAATCAAATAGTAGAGCACAACTACATCCAAGCTATCTGATAGTCTCCATGGAAATCAACTAGTAGCACACAGCTACTACAATACCATCCAATAGATCATGACTGTGTCGATCCATAGTAGTACACAACTACTATCCAATGGTATAGAACTACTCCAAGTAGTGCACATCTACTTTCCAGAGACACAATGTCTCCATCCTACAATCAACAAGTAGCTACACAAGCTACCACCATGCAGTCTAGTAGTCTTTATGATTATGCAACAATCAACTAGTAGCACATAGCTACTACCATGGCATCAACCATAATCATAATCTGCAATCCCCATGACTATGCAACAATCACCTAGTAGCACACAACTACTACAATGTTATCATCCATAGTCATGACCTCTATAACTATGCAGCAATCAACTAGTAGCACACAGCTACTACCATTCCATTAGCCATAGTCATAGTTGATGTCTCTACAACTATTCAACAATCATCTAGTAGCACACAACTACTACAATGCCATCAGCCATAGTTATAGTCTCATCCAGTAGCACAAATATACTCCCATAGTCCTCATGACTATGTGTGTGATGTTTCCTCTCTCATCAGGTTCGGCAGTGCATTACCCCCTCAGTCACCTCAAATGACCAATATAGGGAACCCTTGGCAAGAGGGGTTAGCCGGGATGAGAATAAACAACACACCTCCCTCTTAACGAGGTTGGACATTATGCATCACGCCAAGCTTGTCTCTAAAGTACTCATACTTCACTCTAGACAGAGGCTTGGTTAGAATGTTCTTTATCTACTCATTTGTGGATATGTACTGGAGCTCTATAGCTCATATTTGCACCATTTCTCAGATGTAATGATATTTGATCTCTATGTGCTTGACTTGTCATGAAATACAGGGTTCTATGAAATCCTTATGCAACTTTGATTGTCACAATGTATCAAGGTTGGCTCCGACTCTAGATCAAATATCCACGCAAGCAACTTCTAAAGTCACACTACTCCATGGCTTGCCACACTAGCTGTGATATACTCTGCCTTTTTTGTACTGAGTGCCAATGATGTTTGCTTCCTGCTCAACCATGAGATCATATCTTATCCCAAATTGAAGCAGCATCCAGATGTTCTCTTCCAGTCTACTTCACTCCCTTCCCAATCAGAGTTTGTATATCCATGCAGCTTCACTTCTCCATAGGAGATATATCTAAGTCCATATCCAATTGTACCATGTAGGTACCTCAACACATGATTTGTTGCTATCCATCGTACATGTCTAGGCTCAACCATGTACTAACTCAAAGTGTTCATTACAAAGCATATGTCCGGACCGGTGTTAATCAGGTACATCAAGGATCCAATCAATTGTATGTACATCGTGGGATCAACCAAATCTGAATATGAATCACTCAAGAGATTCAAATTCATAACCATAGGTGTGGTCATGGACTTATAGTCCATCATCCCGAGTCTTTGCAGGATATCAACTGTATATATTTTCCTTGGCTAAGGAAAATCTCATATAGCCTCTGCCACACCTCTAATCCCATCAAATCCAGATCCTTCATTTTCAACTCTGAAGTGAGCTCCCTCTTGCACCCATCTGTGAGCTACTCATCCCCTATAAGAAACAGGTCATCCAAATATAGGATCAATGGGAAACCATTCCCAAGCTCATCAAGTAATTGTCTGATCTGGCATATCATGCTCTGGATGCCTGCTTATGCCCGTATAAATCCTTATTTAATCTGCATACATGAGACTCCTTCTCATGTATCTTGTGGCTGCTCTATGTACACTTCTTCTGGCTACTAGATAAAGTGTCTCATCATAATATTCTTCCTCTTGTTGGGAGAATCCTCTGGCCACAAATCAAGCTTTGTACATTACTATGCTACCATTTGCATCATGCTTGATCTTGCAGATCAACTTGGAAGTCACCATTGGCTTCCCTTATGGTCTCGAAACCAAGGAAAAATCCACATCCAAGTCCTTCTAACTAGATTCCTCCTCTATCATTGAAATAAGGGAATCCTCCTAGGAGGTATCATATCTCCTTAAGGTCTCTAAAGCTTTGATTTATCCTCTTGTCTTTCAGTCATGCAATATGTCTCTGGATCCGAGGAGGAATACTTTATGATTGAAAGTCTCTAAGCCATTAACTCTCTCTAAGATCGGGCTCACTCTGAGTCTACATGCTCCCTATGAAGCTTGACTCCCTCTAAGTCTATATAATATTTGGAGCCATCTTCTCCCTCAACATGTGTTGACCTTATCTAAAGTCTGATCTCCTATGAACTGTCCTAGGGAGGCTTCTCCTCCCTACTGGATCCTGAGGGTTGAATCCCTCTGAAATCTAGCTCCTTGTGAGTTGGTACTTGGTGGGGTCACCTGCCTCACCACTAGTGGATCCATCTACTCCTCATGATATGGCTCATCAATTCCATATATATGTATCTCCTTTTCGTTTTTCAAGGTATCATGGGACCATGTTTGTCTCTTCCTGGTCACTATAACGATTATGGGAGGGCCCTTCTAGCTCTACTAACTCTCCCTGGTGATATGAAGAGTGATCAATCGAAATAGATGGATCTATATGGTCATTTTCGGAGCCTTCTTCTCCATATAATCGATCTCCATATGAGATACTTTGTATCCGCAGAAGTACCCTTCTTGCCAGAAGGTTATAAATTTGTCCTCTTCTTCTTCATTACATGGATGTGAACAAATCTATGTTTGGATAGTCTGCTCCATGTCTCATCTAGAGACCATCTAAACTATTTTCTCGTGCAACCGTCATTATATATACCTCTCAGAATTATTACCTGGGACCTGCGTGGCACAAGAAACAAGAAAAAAAACATCTCCATGGTAACCTCCATGGAGTTTACAAGATAAAATGCATGAAACAAGGTCAACAACAAAGAACATATCCTAGAGGAGATCAATTCATATTGTAAATAATTTCATTATTAATATGAGCATTTACTTAATGGTAGTCATACCAAGTATTAGCACTCTGTAATTTCCATAGGTTGTAGAAGAAAAGACAGAGGTAAATACAAAACCACTTTGGAAGCTGGGATCTAGCCCTGCCAACTTGAGAGAGGGATCTCTCTGTAGGATTTAGATTTATTTGATTTAGAATCTTAGGCTAGTTGTGAAATTTCAGGGTTTGTTTGTTTGTTTGAAATATCTGGCTGATTGAATGCTTAATTTTCCATTGGGCTATGGGGTCTACGATTTAGAACAGGGATCAATTTTAGAATTTATAAAGCTTCTTCACAGGGTAGGATAATAAAAATGTTTGGATCATGTAAAATAATGTGAATTGAATGGAATAAAGGAGAGGAAAATACACCAAGAAAAAGAGCAGTCAAGAATTCTTTTACTTAATTTCAGATGAAAATATAAAAATCATTCAAAAACTAGAAACAAAGTATGCTTAGATAAATTTTGTTCTTTAACTTTCTTTGAATAATTAGGATTGCAAACACAAAACGATGGTAGAGAATGAAAAACATAAACACAAAGAGTTTCACATCACCTACAATCTAACACGAGAATCCTGTGAAAAGAATTCTTTATTACTGGTCGATCCTCTTGAATAATACACAGTAGCTTTTTAGGATGCAAAAATCAACCCTCACTACTTCAAAAAGAGAATTATTTATACAATTATTTACAACAGATCATGTCATAAATGATTAGGATATTTTGGAAGGATATCTAAACTAACTAAATCTCAAATTACAAAAATATAGGAATCTTGTAGATATGCTCGAATTTCTGGTGTTGATTTGGTGGAAGTTGTTGATGACTTGTCTTTTGACTTTCTTAGTTGTTTCTCCTTGCTGGATGAAACATCAAACTTGTCTTTACTCAAGTAATTCACATAGATTATCCCACCTCTTTTTACTTGGGATTGATATCTTGAGTAATTTTCTATATATTTCATCCATCTCTGTGTACTTGGAAAAAGTAGGCTTAGTAATGAAGATATGTTTGATTTCATGTTGAATGTTCACGTCAAACAGTAATGTCTCTGGGAAAGATTTCCCAATGATGCTTCCGTGTATTCCTTCAAACTTTGAATTGTCCTTTTCCATTGTCTTCAATTTTTAGTTGTAATCAGGTAGACTGATCAATTTGTCATTTAGCACTAACAATCCAGGAATCCCTTTCTTGTGTAGCACCTCAAACTTATTGAAGAACCTTTGCACACCTATGTCCATAACCTGAGACTTTTCTTTCGGCTGCAACATGAGACCTTTCTTGGTCAAAAACTTCTTTATTTCCAGGATGGTTTCAGTTCTATCCTCAATCTCCAGCTCTTCTAACTCCAGTTTATTTTTAGAGTTTAGATACTTGATGAGCTCTGTGGCCTCTATTGGATTTTCTCCTAATTCTTCTTTGATAATTTCAATGGCTCCTCTAGATTTTTGGATTAATTCATGATTCTAAAAAATGATCTGAATAGAGGGCCAAATCTCTGTCATGGATCTGTTGATATATGTCCATATATTTTCCTTAGCTTAGGCTAAGGTGTTTTCCATGGCTATTTCTTTCCCCAATTGTTGCAGTTGTTGGTTGAGCCTTTGAGACTTGTGCATTTATGTCTGATGAGAAGCCTGAAACATTGCTTTCAATTACTATAATTTCTTTACCTCTTCCTGTAATTTTTTAATTTCTTCCCCTTGTATGGACATATCCTCCATAGATTTCACTAGTTTATTAGAGGCATATGAAATTTGTACTAGGATTGCAGTTGGGATTGATGTTGGGATTGTTGTTGGGATTAGAGTTGGGATTATTGTTGATGTAGACACTTATGTTGTTCTGATCCCTGTGAGAGGCACTGTATCTATTGGAATCATGGCCAACTGCACATTCTTCTCTTTTTCTTTGTTCGGCTTGTCCATCTCTGCTTTCATTTCCCTTATTTGTACATTTTGTTCCATGATCAATTTTAACATCTCCTCTTTTTGGATTTCTATCTCAACCACTTCTTTAGTTTGTGAATCTTTTGTGGCTGGAAGCTTCAATGGTTTTTTGAGTGATGCTATATCAGCATTCATTTTCTGTATCAATTCCTATGTTGCTTTGACATTTGTTGGATCATATCCAATATTGAGAACTAGCTCTTCTAATGATTTGATATTAGCATCTTTAGCCAAAGAGGAGATCTTTTCAATCTTTAATTGGGATTGGATATTATTTAGGGATACCTACAATTTAGAAGCAGTCATTGAGGTATTTTTCAGAGTTGAAAAGATCATCTCTCATGTTTGTCTATGCATATCCATTCAGTCCATAGGATGGACATATTTTATATCAAACTCAAAAGCAGTGTTTTTTGTAGTCTGTTGTTGTCATTGGATGGGGAACCTGTGCTTGTAAGAATTCCATTTGCATTATTCCCTTCTTTGTGTCAAAATATGACAACAGTCTGCGCTAACCAGTAGAGGTCTGCTTCCAGAATTGAGTGTAAGTGTTGTTGTTGAGAAGCTCATTTATTTTCTCTATTTCCTTATATTTTTCAAAAATATTTGACTGTTTTTGTCCATGAACTGATTTAGTTGTCAGAGTTGTTTCTGGATTTATTTGAGATGTTGGTAATGATGGAGAACCTACAAACAAATTGTCTGACTAGGTTGAAGAATGTGGTCCCTCCAAAACTATGGTGGACTGCATGTCTCCTTCCTTCAACAAATCTGTTGTGTGACTGGTTTTAGGCCTCTTTCTGTATACCTGAAAATCTCTAGTTTATACCTATATGACCTAAGGAGAAAATTTATTCCTTGATCTTTTCTCTACTTTATTTTGAGGTGTAGTAGTTTGTGAAGTGGTTACAGAGAAAATTTTCTCCTCTGGTTATTGCAATGTGGTCATATGTCTAAGTGAAGCTCAAAGGAAACTTCATCTGCTTCAAAATGGTGTCTGCCTCTTCCCCTGCTACTCTGTTGATGCAAATGAATGGTCCAATATGGGTTTTGATTCTGATTTGGGATTTCTTCTTTGCTGCAAAAAAATGAATCTCATCTAAATTCACCATTTTCCTTATATACTCTAGTGAAAACATCCTCATTGGGAGGTATTTAGGAAATTTGTAAGGAGGCCACTCACATCCATACACCATGATATTTGTATAATCCTAGTATAAATACCAGTCCCTTGTCTTGGCTTGATCAGATAAGTGCAAAACCTTATGAATTTCTTCATTGACCCTTAGCTTTGTGTTGTTGTTCAATAGACAAATAACTAGATGGATGAATTGGTCAATGAAATCCTTAACGTTGTACTTTGTTGAGTTCTTTCTCACTAATGAGGTCCATAACGTAACTGACTGAGCCTATCTTCTTGATAAAATAGAAACATATAAACCATAATTGAAGAGTATATGAACATCCCTTCGGTTAGAAACTTGAAGAATTGATCATGAATACTATCAGCCAGAAATTGACTGAAATTGAACTTGACGAAAACATTTTCCTCTGTAGAAAATATGGATAAAAGGCCTAAAATAGGCTCATCTACCCGTAAATCAGAATAATAACCTAATAGACATGAGAGGATGGAAATAATTTGGTTGGCTTTTTCTGAGAAAATAGAAGATGGGTAAGGTAGGTTTTTCTTGAGAAATTGGGCATCTTCAGGGAGAAAGATCTCAAAAATATGGGCTCTTTCAAGAAAGGTTAACTTTTGGTATAAGTCATTTAGGGCTTCAATAGAGAACAGAGTGGTTGAGTCATTTCTATGGATTTCTAACATTTGGTCGATGGCTTCAGAGGTAATTGTGAACAGTATTTCACCAATGGGGGGAGGAAATGGCTCTTTGGCCTGGAAAATAATTGGCTTGGCATCTGAGGACAAATTCTGGGAAATGATAAGTATGAGGAAACATATACAGGGGAAAATTGGACTCCCTGAGTCCAATTTCATTGCTCTGGTCAAGGAAAATCTCTTTCATCCAGTAGTGCAATTAAAAGAAATAGAATTTGCACCTCATCTCTCTAACCTTGTAGTCTCTGTATGCCAGAGGTATGTGGTCCAAGTCGACAGGAGGGGGAATCAATTAGTTCTCAGATGTGTCGGTAGGCTTGACCTTGGGAGCCATAATTGACAAAAATAACAGTAAAAATATGGTGATGTTGTATTACCGAAATAAATATCTGTTTGTTGACGGTGAGAGATGGTGGTGGCAGTTTGAAAGCTTAGCTTGGTGCGTTCTTCACGGTGTCTTACTCGGAAAACAGTGTAACAGGGGTTTTAATACGCATAATGATATATGTCATGGCACGGGACCGTTACGGGACAACTAACGGTCATGGGGAAGGTTTTAATTGGCTAACGGGTATGTTGAGTGGGTGATCTGTTGGATCTTTTAATGACTATGGTTGAATTTTAATTTTGCATGTGTTAATTAACCATTTGAGAAACTTAATGAAAGAAGAGGAATTATGACAGCCATATACACATATGCATATCTGAAATGAAGTAATAAACGGCAAACCATAACACAAGGATTGATAACGGAGTTTGGCACAATGTTGCCTACGTCTCCGGGCCATTGTCTCTGTGGGGGAGGCTTCTTTATTTATGTTCAAAAGCTCAAAAGTACATCACAGTAGTGCCAATTGGCTACAAGACTGATCTGGTCATGTTCTTCCAGATCTCTAGAACCCTGCAAAGAAAATGACACGCAAAACAAACATCCGGAGCTCCCAGAAATGGCCCGCAAGCATCTGCTCCTCATTTGCTTCCCTGCATAAAAATGGCTTTGGCTTGACTTCCCTTCAGCATAAATATTCTCTGACTGTCCTCCATGGCCTCAAACAGGCCTGGTTTATATAGATCTAAAGTTGGTTATCCATCCCCAACTTCCTCCCAAAATTTGGGCTCCAAAAATGCCCAATATCTCCCAAAAATGGAGAAAATCCATAAATAACAAGCATAATAACAATAACAAATCCAAAAAATTTAACAAAAACCCACTTTTTTGAATAAATTTGGGTGCAAGCTCCTTAGGCTATGTGCGCGCCCCCTTGTTCTCAGTCATATGGCTATATTTGGCCAAGCGCTGACCCATTCCCGTGCTAGCTCCCGGTTCTATGGTGCGTTGGCATAGGCCCACGGGCTATGACCCATAACTCCCGCGCCCTATTTGGTGGATAGGCCCCGGTCCTGTGGAATCCGCCTGGGATCCGAGGGCTGGTCCCTATCACATACACCCGCAAGTTTAAACCCCCACTCTGTGGTCGTGTGGTATGTTGAACTGTGGGTTGGGGCTAAGCCCCGGCCCTTTCCCCCGCCGACGAAACCTTAATTCAAATTCAAATACATTTTTTAACATATAGTTAACCAGGAACATATGTGGAGTGGGCGGTCATCCCGGTCTTTCCAGTTCGCAGGTCGGAGAAAGGTCGAGAGTTCGACCCCGGTGAACCCATATAAATTTTGCATAAACCATCAACCAACCACAGGGTGCCACGTGGCAGCCCATGACTGGGCCACGTGGCACCTCAACAACCAATCAAAAAGTTCCAAGTGTCAATCATTGAATGGTCCATGTCACCTGCCACGTACCCTATCCAGTCACTGCCCTGTCAGCTGCTGACATCATCCCGTGCCATATGTCACCCTTACAGTGGTGACACATGTCACCCATAGATTGGTCCAGCTGTCTGCTCGTACGCCACATCAGCCTGCCACATATCACCTCCAGGGTTTTCCACATAACCTATACAGTTGTACAGCCTGTACAGTCAGCATGCCATGTGGCACTGTACGAACTATACGGATTGTACAGTCATCCCCCTTTTTTTCCCTGTTTGGGTTTCGGACAGAACACGACATCTTGTGCATACAGAGCCCATTTGATGAAGTAAATATATGGTCGGAATCAGGAAGACGAGACAGACACAATCGCGCTGGTTTCGTTGGATTCCAAGCATTTCATTTTTGAGCCTTTTTAAGCCCTATCAGGCTTCTGGATCCGATTCTGGATCACACCTCCCCACTAAAAGACCTTTTGGTCCCCAAAAGGTTACTGACCA
>JASDQU010309807.1:184182-196527 GCA_032191745.1 Picea mariana | reverse complement strand
TATATATATATATATATATATATATATATATATATATATATATATATATATGCAGGTTTTGGAGTTTCGACTCTTGGGAAACCTAAGCGCAAAACATCCATTCGTCACATATCCTGAATTTCCAGTATGCGAAATCCCAAAGGGTAGGGTACCAGGGCTTAATCCGAGTTGTTGTGAATCTCGATAAGCGGTTAAAACCGTTTTGGGTTTCGGCCCTTCGAAAGACAAGAGAGAAAAGGAAATACATATATCGCGATTTCCTGAATCGCGAAAGTCGACGAGCACCTTTCCGATAAGGCCTATGGTCCTAGTCGTCGATCATATGAGTACGGATAAGGGATGGCAGGGTCTATATCAGGCCCCGTAGGGATTTGGGGAATTCTGTTCCTCGGAGAAAAGAAGAAAAAAGCCGAAAAATTCTGAATTCTGAAGTGGGTATGTTACACCAAGCAACCACGACAAGAATAAGAGACGAGTAGCAAGACAGTAGGTGAAGAATGGCACTAATATGCATAGGAAGGTAAGGTAATTCTCCTTAACCTTGAATTTGAAAATGTAATGATGGTTGCAAAGCATGTTGCAAAAGGAACAAGGACATATTGAGGTAATGTATGAATCATGGGGACGGGAAAGAATTAGAGTATTACATCCATTTTTTTTATCAGAAATTACAGTGGAAGCATGTTGAAAAAGTAAATAATTTGGTGGATGAAATAATTTTTATATCCCAAAATTCCATATTTTTGCATACAAGACATTGGAGCATCCATTTGCATACTTTTCCAAAAATATTGTTGAGGCTTCCTTCTAAAAAATAATTTTTTGGATAGTGTACGTGCCCTACTGCACTAATAGCCCGCATACACACACATGTTGCATGCTAGTTAGCTCGTGTACACTCATGTGTTGCATGCTAGTTAGCCCGTGTTTACCTCCAAAAGTTGCAAAAAATATAAAAATGTGCAGAATTCGATGGAGTTTACAAGCTATGAAGGGTTTCCTAACCATTTTACCCCCTGTATCCCATCCCCAAACCGAATAACCATCTTTTTCTCATATAAAAATAGGTCTTGGGGAGTCATTTAGGGAAATGAACAAGAGAATAAGAAAACTCTGCGAAAATCCCTTCCCTTTCTTAGCCCAAGAATTGCATCTCATTCTGAGTTTTATCCTTGGCTTTCCCCTCCAGCCTTTCTCCTTATGCAACACTTCCTCCTTCCCCTGATAAGATGTTGGTTGTGAGAAACTAATGTGGGATTTTTTCACTTGGAGCCAGGACAGATGAGCCTAGATTTGATTCGTAGAGTGGTCGCCAATAAAGGTTGTAACCCTTTTTATCTTGAATTTAAATAAAGGAGATTATCTTTGTCCCAAAAACCTATGTTTACATTTTCTTGTTAATTTGATCATTCATAGCTATGTTTATACTTTTAAAGTGATTATTAGAGATTGCATATGTTGTTGCATTGTATTCATAACCCCTTGCAGGTCAGATTTGAGAGGAGATATATGATCTTGGAGGCAACAAAAATAAAAAGAGATCAACTCCAACCGTAAGGATTGAAGGTGCACTCATTAATCCTCTCTTTTTTCTTTCTCTCATCATTTGGTTTAGATGGTTTTGGGGTAGATTAAGGGTAGATTAGTCTTTTAAGGGAGTTGTCGCTCTGCCTATTCTTTAGACCCAGTTTAGTTGGATTTTTCCTGTAGAAATAATGAAGGTTCATTCACCCTAAATAATGTTGATAGAGAAACAAAGTAGTGTATTATGTGTAGATTAGTTCTATAAGGATACAATGAGACTTCAAAGAGAGTTATCCCAATTAAATGAAGTAGATTCCAGATTTGGACCAAGTCCATGAACAACTTGAGATATCGGTAAAAGGTTCCATAATGTGAATGCTTAGGTTAGATAGAATATATTGCAACACTCAAGGAATGATGACAAGAATAAATTAGAATTTTGTATGCATTCACATTCCAAGGATGTTGAGTGAATTCCCTACGTAGAATGCAATGAAAAATAAAGAAGAACACAAGTAGGGTAGTGATTTCAAAAGGAAAAACCTTAAGAAGGCATATAAGAAAGAAAACATGTATATGATTGCATTGTTTGCAAAAGATATGTAATTTGAAAAGAAACCATCTAGAATTGGAAGAACATTCATTTTAATACCATGAAATGATGGAAGTACTAGTTGAGGCTACAATGGGAAATAAAATAGATTTGACTCCTCTAGAGTAGTTTATATGAATCTAGAATAGAATATATAGATACAACATTATAGTATGTTGTATTATTGACTAAGGAATTCAAGTTTGAGGATAAATTGGCCAAGGAAGAAGGAGATAATGGTATAGGAACTATAGGTGTTGGATGTCTAGGAAAGGTAAAGTTAGGTAAGATTGTCCCAGAAAAGTAATTAGATATCAAAGAGTCAATGTCAATAAGATATATATTGGTTGGAAATGTAAAGTGGCCAAGTGTGACTTGGATGGAAGGTGCTCAGATAAGGGAGAAACCTTGCACTAATAAGAAGAGAGAGAGCACATAAGGCTACAAAATCCATAAGGATTTAAGGGAAGCCACATATAGCACAAGAAACTGAAAATTCTACAAGAAGCTATAGGAAGTTGATCATATTGTTGTAGAAACAAATGAGGAACATGGCCAACATGGAAGCCATGTTAATAAGAGGGGGTTCCTTAACTCATCTCTTGTTATTATAAAATATTTTTCTAATGTTGAAAGAGTTGATATATGTAATAGTTGTAAAGCATAATAATAATGGAAATGAAAGACATTGATAATTAAAATGAATATGCATTAGAGAGCATACTGATAATGAATTCTTGGTGCATATAAATATGTGTTACTACATACAGAAATGCTTGAGCATACATATAACATGATTATGGACTAAAGGTAGTCTGTTGTTATATAAATATGAAATAATGATGATGATATGATAATTAATAGTTGTTAATAATGGATTATGTGATGTGCCAAATAGAAATATTCAGAGCATAAATCATAGATATTAGTCAGATATATCGTATAAATAAATAGAATGGCATGAACAATGGACAATACGAGCAAAATATGATACCTTTATTGATATGTAAGAAATGTTCACTTGCCTCTTCAAGGAGGCAACCTTCAATAGAAAAAATATCAGATTACAAATGATTTACAAGACACCTTTTACAAATGTTTCTATATACTTATATAGTTATTTCTATCCCCTACGAGTATTCTAGACAAGGAACTTTCTAGTAGGAGGAACCTTCTAGTAAGTCTTCTTACAATAATTGTGTTCACACTACTACATAGGCCTTATTTACTAATGATGGCCTCCATACATAGAAATACAGAATATTATATCTACTTAGGGGGTTAGGTAGGTTAGGACCCTAATACTCCACCCCCATTAAAAGGTGGCATTTTCCTCAAGGATAGAGATGTGGAAAGTGTTACAAAATGACTGCTAGTTCCCATGTATCATCTTCTAGTTGTTTATCCTTCCATTGTACTAAAACTTCCTAGATGGTGCACTAGCAGAAACAATGCTCTCATTTGTCAAGGATGGCCTTTGGTTGCAAACAAATGGAACCTTCTTTATCCAATTCTATCATATTAGTTTGAATTGATAATTGGATTCAACCACTTTCTTTAAGTAGGAGACATGAAAGACTAGATGGATCTTAGAGTGGTTGGGAAGTGAAAATTTGTAATCCACCTTCCCAATATGCTTGAGGATCATATATGGGCCATAAAAATTTGTAGTCGGATTTTTTTGGTGGTTTTATTTAAGGGAAGTGTGTTTATATGGATGTAAATGAAGGAATACTTGTTCCCCTTCTTCAAAATACCATTCATATTGATGTTTATTAGCGTATTACTTCATCTAATTTTAAGCCATTACTAGATTATATTTGAGAGTGCACAAAATTTTATCCCTAGTTGTAAGGGTTTTGTTGACCTATTGTACATTGGAGACACATGGTAGGTAAGATAACATATATGGAGGATTTTGGCCATAGATTGCCTCAAATGGGTCATGCAAGAGGCACCATGATAAGTTGTATTGCAGCACCATTCATCTAAGGGTAACCACTAATCCCATTGAGATAGTCATTTTAAAGTGAAGCACCTCAAATATGCTTCCAAAAACTTGTTGACAACATCCATTTGACCATTGGTATATTAGTGATAAACACTGCTAAGATTCAATTGGGTGTCGTGTAGCCTAAACAATTCTTTCCAAAAGTTACTAGTGAAAGTGGGATCATGATCTGTGAAAATAGATTGGGGCATACCATGTATTTTGAAAATATTATCCATGAGTACTTAGAAAACCATGGAATATTTAAAGGGGTTTTGGAGGGAAAAAAATGAGCATATTTAGACATTCAATCGACCACAACCATAGAAAGCCCCACAATGAATTCATAGAAATTTATATACATACAATAGGGGGAAAGGTAAAGGTTCTAGTGCACCTAGAGTCTAATTAATTGTTTCTCCCTTGTGTCATTGGAAAATATCGTATTTAACCATGAAGGTGTGGATGTCCTTTTTCATGCATTCCCAAAAGAAGGAATGTTTGATATGTTCGTATGTTTTATGAAATCCAAAATGACCTATTGTTGGGGATGCATGGATTTCATATAGTGTAGCGGATTTAAAATTAGATTGGTTGATTAAATATAAATTCCATTTATAACAAAGTTCACCATTGTGCCAAGTTTAGTTGGGAGATATATTAGAATCGTGTTGAATTTGTTGGGTCAAGATGAAAATCTTGGGATCGGTGAACCATTCATATTTTCTAGAAAAAGAATCAAAGGCCACATTCTCCTTTCCCTTGTAAATGATTTCATAATCATAACCTATCATTTTGGTAACCCACTTATATTGTTATAGTGATGAAATTATTTTCTCCAAAAACTATTTGAGGTTATGATGATTAGTTTTGATCTAGAAACAATGCCCAAGCAAGTAAGGACACCAGATATCCACACCATGGAAAATGGCCAACATTTATTTTTCATAGGTGGAATTTCCCAAGTGTTTGTCACAAAGTTGTTTGCTTTTACAAGCCAAGGTTCTACCTTATTACATGAGAAATGCTCCTATACCTTTTCCTAAGGCACAAAATTCCAAAATAAAAGTCTTAGTGAAGTCGGGAAGAGCAAGTATTGGGGTGGTACACATAGCATATTTCAATTCATATAAGGCTTGATCTATAGTTGCATTCCAATTGAAAGATTTTTTTCTTAAGTAAAGCAGTGAAAGAAGCCAAAAATTTTCCGTAGTTATAGACAAACTTTCTATAGTAACCTGTTAGACCAAGGAAACCTTGTAAAATTTTAAGAGTTGTAGGATGGGGACAATCCTTCATTTCTTCAATTTTCTTTGGGTCCACTCATACACCAGCTTTACTAACAATATGGCCCAAATATTCGACTTCAAAAATTACAAATACACATTTAGGCCTCTTGAGAAATAATTGATGATGAGAAAGGAGTTGTAAAACCCAGTCTACAAAGGTAACTTGTCCTGCCAAGTTTTGTTGTAGATGAGGATGTCATCAAAAAAGACCTGGAAAAAATGACAGAAACAGTTTAAATATATGATTCATGGGACTCTAGAAGGTGGATGGTACATTAAAAAGGCCAAAAGGAATTACCAAGAACTCATAATTCCATTCATGAGTGAAAAAAGTATTTTGGGAATATCATCATCTTTCACACAGGTTTGGTGATAGCTTGAACGAAGGTCAAGTTTGGTAAAGAATTGAGCACCTTTAAGTTCATCCAAAATATCAATAATAATTGGAATTGGAAACTTATCCTTGATGGTGATTCTATTGAGAGTGAGAAAATCAGAACACATGCACCATTTGCCTTCTTTTTTTAGTACCATGGCCACTAGGGAGGAATAAGGACTTGTACTAGGGTGAATAATACCCGCAATTAACAATTATTGAACAATATTTTTAATTTAATTTTTTTGACCAAATGGGTGGCGATAAGGATGAACATTAGGTGGAAGGATATCAAGTATGAGTGGAATGGAATGACCATAAGTGCCACAGGAGGGTGGGAGGCTATGGGGGGTTTCAAAAACTAATTGGTGTTTAGTTAAGTGAGACTGCATGTTAGGATGATTGGATTGGGAAGGGTTTTCACAGGATTCATATATATTTTCCACATTTAAATTGTGGTTGCCAAGTTCTTGGTTTCAAGTGGTCATATATAGGGTTTCCATAAGAAAAAAGGGAATGGGAGGGTGGGGATAGGGAGATGGGGCTAGCGGGTCCACACAAAATTACTTACTAGAGAGTTGTAGGAATGTGATAAATGCAACTTTTTAGAGTTTTTGATATAGGCAATTAATAATGGGGCAAGTGGGTCCACATAAAAAAGGCTTATGGAAGAGGGGCACCACTGCAATAAACATGACGCTAGTAGTATTCTATTGAGATAAGTCCCAAATAAGGGTGTTGGTGGGTCGACTTTATACTTATTTTTTTCCCTTTTTTTCTTTTTTACTTATGTAGAGTTATAATCCATACAGAGAAATATTGTACTGATAGAATGCTCAAATTCTTAATACTCAAGATTACATAGGAATTTGCAAACTAGAAGCAGGAAGAATTGTTTCTAGTGATCAAAATTTCAACAGAGCCCCTTGTTTCAAAAAACTTTGTATTGATAGCAAGGATTAGGGTTGTGTTGAGGGGTCTTAAATCCCTTTAACTAAAAATCAGGAACCAAACCTGCCACGGAGGTGAAATTAGACTCTGTAGAGTTTGATGGTGGAATGGTTCTCCATATCTTTCGATCTAGCCAAATAATCGATGGGCTTTACGTGGTGATTGCCGGGATATTTTCCTATGAAAATTCCTTCTTTTGTTTAAATGTTCTCTTTTATCTTTTCCTTTATTAGATAAGTTTGATAAAGTGATATATACTGGTATAAACCAGCTAGTGGAATGGAGTCTAAACTGTTGGAGAAGGTTGAGCTTGGGATATCCCTCATGCTCAAGCATGTAGACAAAGATATTCACACATGTTGCAAGCCTAGTACTAATACATTAACTTGTTTTTATTTCAATTATTGATTGAGATACAATTATCATAAAGAAAATACTGATGTAATAAGATGATGGCAAGAAAAATATTTCCCTTTGCTTTAATCATTAATCACACATTAGCACAGTGATTTGCTTTACATCATTAAGAATAAGACCTGCAAAACAAATATTGAAACGGATAACTTATCAATAGATTCAGTAACTCTTACTCGTTACAGCATCAATTACTGAAATAAAGTTGGAAGTAATTCCTCCTCAATCCAATCATACAACGCCTTTGATAAAAGTAGTATTTTGTCTCCGATCCTAAACATGACTTCTCAATTAAGGTAGTTCAGAAATAATTCTTTACAATTCCAAAATGAGGGGTCTTTCCAAAACCCATCGACCTTTTCTGAAAGGTCAATCCTCTTATTTATAATGAATCATTAACTAAAAATATTTATTACAAGTGCAAGCTAAGTAAAACAAAATATCACCACGGGGCGCTTTAATCTCTTTGTTCTCTAAGGATCATCAAATATTTTCACTGAAGTGGATGACTCTTCTCATTTTTCGACCATTTGACGAATATTTCCTCGCATGTGTTGGCATACGGGAACCTGTGTTGGTCCATCGGTGTTGAAAGAATTTCTTTCACTTCTACTGTCCATTCTATGTACTTGATAATTTTAACACTCAACCGCTGTAGAATTGCTCGAGACTTAATCGGATGCTCCATGAATTGTTGTACTTATCTTGGTGCCATGCTTGCAACCTTTGTAATATCTGTTGTCCATACCAAGTTTTGTTCTGCATGTATCTTGACTATGTCATGCAGGTCGACAAAGTCTTCGAGTGAGCCAAATTCTAGGAGGCCAATGCTTTTCATCTCCTGATTAATATTTTCCCATCTCTTTTCTCACTCGGCCCACTTCTTCTTAATCTCCCGCTGAGGTTCTTGGGCCATTTTTACCCAGTATTCGGCCAATTTTCTGATCCGATCTATGTTGTTATCCCTTGGCACCCAAATATCGTGCTCTTTAATGTCTTGGCCCTTTTGTACTGAGCTGGTGTAATCGATTATTTTTACCGCCTGATCAGATTTTTCATACCACCCTTCCATGTCCTTGCAGGTTGCTAGCACCATAAGGGTGTCCTCTTGGAAATTGGCTATGCCTGTGGTGAAAAGGTGTCGTTCACTTGTGAATTTTGTATAAGAGTCTTGGAACTCACTCCTCAAGGACACTATGGCTTGCATTGAGTCTTGATAGTATTTTTCCAAATGGAGCAGATGCTCCAACTCCTTTTCATCCCTCCTTTCTCTATCCAACATGGCATCTGTAATAGCCATCCCCACATCGATAAGCTCAGATGTCTTGCCATGTTCAGTGTTGAGAAGTTTCTCCTCCGTAGTGATGAGAATCGAGCTATCTAGAGTGATCCTTCTCTTCTTTTTCATCCTCTTCATGATAGCTTTTATTTTTCAGTCATAAGCAATCGCTTGTATGTCAACGACCTCATCAGCAGGTTAAGGGATTTGTTGTTCTCCCCAAGTTAGAGTATCTCTCAGGTTCTTGGCTATATGTATATGTTCCAATATTGGTTCCTGAACTTCTTCTATATGTTCTGATGGCTCTACCTTTGTTTGTTTTGCATCGACTGGTGAGGTATCGACCGAAATTAAGGAGTCAGGGATAGGTCTAGTACTTACTTTGTAATCGGTTGTCGATGTGTCGATTTCCTGTTGTGGAACTTCCTCTTTCTGACCACATGATCCCATCTCATCCCTCGAGTTTTCCATTAGGATTCCCATCAAGCCAAGTAGCTCAGTGTCAAAGACACTTTCAACCTCATGGTCTCTCTACAGAAGGTTTTAAATTGGGGCATCGGGACCTGGGGTAGATGCTTTCTCTGGTTCCTTTTCCTCTATAATCGGTACTGGAGTCACTAAGGAAACCTATGAACTCTCCTCATCATCATAGATGGTTATTAATTCAAACAAGGGGTTTGGTACACTTTTCCTACCTAGTGTCCTTTATATCTCAGGTTGGGTTGAAATTCCCCCTAGTGATCTGATTTGTGGTGATGGAACTTCAGGATTTTTTGGTCTGGTGATTTCTTCAAGTTGTATTGGCTCTGAGTCACTTGGCTCTCCTCTGCTTGCGATTGGGTCATCACCGAGGATCCTCGACATATCTACAAGATCTGGGTCATTCTTTAACTGATCAAAGATTCTCTGCGCCCCTTCTAGCAAGAGAAATCCTCTTCTTTGTGCCTCTATAGTCTCTACTGCTCTAATTTCTTCCCTAATTCTGAGGCCCTCTTGAGCTAACTGCTCTATTGTCTCCACCTATTCATCCATGATCATATCCTTGAACCTCATCATGTTCAGGTTGGTCATCCTCTGTACTACCTCCTCTGAGTCCTGAGCACATTCTGTGAAAATTTCATCCTCAAATTTTTCATGCACGTATGGCCAACAAGATAGTACCTGTGAAGCATGTTGGGGGACCAAGCCTTTAGGTTCATGCTTGTGAAATCAATCTGTCAAGAAACTGAATTCAAGCTGACTCATCCCTTCTTGTTTGGCTTGAGCAGTGTCCTTTACCAAATAAAACCCCACATGGAAGTCGTAGGGTATGAAATCATGCCTCTTGTCCTTGACTAGCATGGCATTATAGCCCTATAGGATAGTCTGATAGTATATTTCTCACACAATGAGTCGGTATGGGACATGAGAAGGGAGTAGATGTGGTGCTCTGGTGGCACTAAAAACCCTAATATAGATTGTGTGTTCATCTAAATACCAGTGGCCTACCTTCTCTACCATTTTCTTGGTTGTTGTGGATAGTCTCAGGCATTCCTTTTTAAATACAATAAAATAAATACGGGCGATGAATTCATCGCAAATGAGTGCATAGGATTTTTTGTACATGTTCTCACATAGTATGCTAAAGTAAACATGAACAGGGATCTCCACAACATGCTAGCTTAAATTCATGCCAGCGAATACATTTCTCGCACAAATAACATCAAGAAGGCACGAGGCCATGTGGAAAGTGGGTGCTTCCCCTTCTTTAGGCATCTGAGCCTACTGTACACAGATGCTCAATTGCTTGGAAATTATTGCTCCCCAGTTGAAGCTGCTTCTGGAGATCGCCATTGTGTATGCAAAGGGCATGCATGATTTTGAAAACTTGGAGCAGGCCTTCTCTCCATACAGTCGGTAGATGAGATCCATCAAGTAGATGTATGGCTCCCTCAAGTTAATTGTCCCATACCAACCATTGCTCCAGTTTGTAAAATTATTGTCCTCCTTCCACCATGATACCATCAACCGACTGGTGTCATGGAATTCGTAGAAATTCACCACGAAGTCTATGTTCAGCCACTCCTCTGGATCTCTGAGTTTGTAGTACATCTACACTTATGTTGGGAGGAAAAACTTGACACACCCACCATTCTCATCGTTGATCAAGAATTTTTGCGTGTCTGTATGGTCAATTAGCCACTTCAAAACTTCCATGCATGAGAAAACCAAAGTTTTGCAGGCTACCATGTGTAATCATGACTGTCGAATATTTGAGAACACCTATTCATCAAGCACCCTTACATCTGGATCGTTGTGTGGGATACACTCCAGGTACTCCTCCCAGTTGATTTTGTTGAATAGGTCTCCCCATTGTGGGAGTGTTTCTTTGGATCCAATGTTTGCTTCTTTAGCACTGAAGATCGTACGTTGAACAAAATCTTTCTTCGTTGAGGTTTTAATGACCGTCTTTTCCCTGGGATCATACTCCAACTGCCTCACAATCCCAGGAGAATAACCCTCACATGTTTCTGCTTCCTTTAGCTTAGGTGCTCCTGGTGAGCACCTAGTCATTGGTTTTCTTGGAGGCATTTTCCCTACATCTAGAACATAGTTAGAGATTGTGCAAAAATCAGATGCATATATCACAACTCACGATCATCGAATTGATAAACTTTAACACATACCTTTGTTGCTTGTTTAACCTAGTTTTAATAATCTGAGAATCAACATAGTCTTGAGATGCTTGCTTTGATTCTTTGGATTCTCTGAAATTCGAACTTGTGCACAGAATGAAAGTATTTGAGGTCGTTCTAGTGATTTAAACATGGATGAGCTTACCTTGTCACATCAACCATTCAATTCAAAATATGAGTGTGGTTCTACAAAATATGCCTCCAGATCCTCATTACTTTTAAAATTAAATTTGATCGTAAGTCGACAATGCGGAGGAGGGTTATAATGTGGCCTATCGGTGATTTCAAATTTATACCATTCAATCGAAGCATGGAGAAGCAATGTACGCAGGTTGAAACATTAACTAGCCTATTAAATCACAGAATCTGATCATATCTCATGCTAAAAACATATCATAGTTTTGTTAATCTAGCTGGTGGGTCATGGTCGGGGTTAATCTTTAAACACTTGTCATTTAAAAATCCTTGCAAAATATCCAATGTCGAACGATCTTTCTGTACAGGGATGACGTGGCAAGGTTGACTCAAAGGTGTGACTAGGACACAGTGAACTTTAAGATGACTCGGGATGAAACTAGGTCGTACGACACCCCTATGTGAAAAAGACACATGGCACTTGAGACCGGCATCTTCGTTTACCCGTGTTATCTGGAATCAAGACTTTTCTTAAGCTAAACATTCTAAAACTCGATCCTATCTTGTCGATGCCGAAAAGTCTCAAGGATCGATGATTGGCGATAAATTTACCCAAGTTCTCTCGGATAGGCCTCCTTGAAAATTTCCCAATGCTGAAATTGTATCGAGGGACGGTGATTGGGGATATGTTTAATGCAGAAAAAATCAATGGTTTAAACCTTTTAGATTTCCCCGACCCCAAGAAAGTGCATCGGTCCTCGGATATCGAGGTTTTTTTCCCATGGATTTTGTTAATGTCTATTCCTCTCGTACTTTTTCGACATCGATGGGGATCGGCCATCTCCTAAATCTTCGTGGAAAATAACTCACACAAACCAACTCCTCCTTCTACCAATGTCAATGATGCATCGGCGATCGACAATTACTGTAACTGTATGGCCACTTTATATACTTGAATTTTTTCGACGCCGAACACAAGTGCATTAGTCACACTGTTAGCTGCAAATTCTTAGTTAGAATGCCAAGTTATTTTAGACACAAGGTTTATTTTAACAAGTTCAAACAAATATGACTTGATCGATAAGAGTCATGAAAACAAAATAAATCATCCCCCCCCCCC
>JASDQU010309807.1:87208-110729 GCA_032191745.1 Picea mariana | reverse complement strand
TATGTGTCACGGTTTGGGTAGTTGTGTACTACCATGGATAAACACAAGTGTGTTCTATCAATTGATATTGTACCAGTTGTCATAGGAGATTATCCAGTTGGATAATAATGACAGTGCTCGTGATACTACAAGTTGAATGGTCTGTTTGTGCTCAAGACCATACCTCACTAGCTAGGAGGGAGTGTTAATATTATGGTAGCTTCGGGAGGTATGAACCTCTATTGTGACCTATGACAAGATTAGAATATTCCGGAAGGAAGCAAAGAAGTAAAGGAAACCCTAGACGAGATGTCAACTGCAGAAATATAATTAATATGAATTAATTAGTACCCAGAAGGAGAAGTCGGCCCTAGTAAGTCTGCCAGAACCATTATAAATACAGGGTGTCAATCTCTCATTTGACACATTCTCAGAATTGCAGAGAGCCAGTTGTGCGCACTGCAATTTGCAGTTTTGTGCGCAAGTTTTTGGGGAAGGTGTTGCGCCAGTTTCTGAGTGGGACTATTTGATCATCTTTGGTTTCTATTCTTGATTGGTGCATTAGCCTTGCTTGGCTATTGATTGCTACCAATATTCTTCTCTGTCAAGGTTAAGGTGCTCGGAGGGTGGCTTTGGCCTATGGTTGGGTGACAAGGGTATTGTCAATGATAAAACGAGCACAATATTTCATATTCTAACACATCAATCATAGGATTGAATGTTGGCTTTGGCTTGTTGCACTTGGGTCCAACATACATTGGTTCATCTGTCACATTAGCAAAATCCCCATCCATAATACTTGAGATTACATGGAGTGCATTACGATTAGCATTGACAATTTGCCTTGTCTTGGGCCAACAATTCTTTAACTAATGTATGATCATTATAGATTTCATCTAATGTATCGAGAACTCTTTTCCAATACTCTACTTTATTTTTCCATTCCTCTGTAACAATTGGTGAATCATTATTGTCGATAGTGTCTTTCCATAGTTTTATGTATGATGTTATTCCTTCCTTTAGTTCTTTTACATAGACATCATTCTCTTTGGGACCTAAGAAAGATGGCTTCTGTGTGGGCAATTTAGGTCGACCTTCCTCATTTATATTCCATAACTCATCTGGTTCTGACCATTCAACATCTCTAATGGATTATTTGAACCTTAGTATTGGAACATCATTTTGAGTACAAGAAATTGGAAGTATTGAACATTGACATTTCCGACTAGTGCATTTTTTCTCTCCTTGATGTATCCATTAACGAAAATTTTGAAGTCATACACCTTGTCAATCAGTGTAGGTGGAACCACTTGTTTTTCTTCAATCGTGTGATATGTATCCATCATTTTCAGGTAAATAATGTCTTTACTTTTCAAGTTGGAAGACATTCTTCCATAGGTTCCATCTGTCTTCATGAGTGTGTCCCACAAGCAAGAACCCAACCTCAATAGTGATAAAGACAACAAGTGAAGTAAAAAGTGATAGAAACGTGAAAATATAACGATTATTATTATCACTTGTTGCATTGTCCAACTGTAACAACAAATGTGGAGGAAGAGGTTTAAAATCAACATTATGATTTTTTTATCTTCCATGAGATAGAAAATCATTCTTGTACACTCTAATTTTGAGTAAATACAATTGTATAGTAATGCATTTGAGAGTGGGTTTCTAGAACTTCCACTCTCATAAAGCAAATTACCATACATATCAAGGTGTGGGTCTTCAAGGTCCCTCAAGCACTTTGCAAGGGATGTAATGGTAGATTGTGATGCTATATGTACAAATGGTAGGGAGAAATGACCAAAACCTCTTGTTGTATGCCCATGTGTTAGCATACCTATCAATGACAAACCCAAGTTTGTTCCTGTAATAGATTTTGATTTGACACGTAGCCTTGGGATTGAAGTCTTTGTTTTGTCCATTTTATCATGGATAATGCCCAAATACTCCTTTGGAAACCACTCTGAAATAATTATGTGGGCATAGTAGCAATGTCTTCCACACATAATAGTCTTGTTATGTTTGTTCAATCTACCTCATGTCTTTTTTTCCAACTCTTTTGTAGTTGTTGATTTCATGTGTGCTTCCAACACGATACATTCACTACATTTACTAAAGTTGGTATTATTTGAGAATGCCACTGTACTTTTTGCTCAATCTGAATCGACATATCTTGTAAACTCAAGTTTATACCGAAGGTATATCTTAGGCCATATCCAACTATGCCTTGTATATATCTCAATATATGTTTCACTGTTGTCTAGTGAGTCTTTCTCAGTTGACTCGTGAAATGACTAGGCACATTTATTGCATGGCATGAATCAAGTCTGGTGTTGACCAGATACATTAGTGATCCAATCAGTTGCGGATCAGTCTTGTCTGAATCATCATCAATCTTCTTCTTTAAATCTATCACGGTGAATTTGTACTCTGTCATATTAACTTCTTTAATATTCCCACTGTATATTTTCCATAACACAGGAAAATCTCATTGGTCCTCTGTCATACTTCTTGTTCCAAGAAGTAGTGCATCATACTTAGATCCTTCATAAAAAATCAGAATTCAATGCTTGCTTGTTTTCAACAACAAGGCTTTCTGAATAAGTCATCGAAATCAGGCTCTTGTCACCAACACTGCAATAATATAGATTTGGATCGACAATACTCTTGTTGAAACCCAAAATGATCAAGAATCCATCCATCTGATATAAATTTCAACTCATGGATGGTGGTGTAGATGGAAGTGTATTGGGTTTACTGAATCAAGTGTCTTATCATAGACAACTCCCTCTGTTTGTGAGAATCCTTTGAATATAGATATTTGCTTTGTCTTTCTTGATACTTCCAACAACTGTATGTTTGTAGGTCCATTTTGGAACTTACCACTTTATTTTTGGTTTTTGAATAATGTCTCATACATTATTTTGAGATATACTGGTACTCTTATTGTTATGGAATCTTGCCACATCTGTTCTCTTGATGCTTTTCTAAGATCAAGAAGCTCATCATCAATGAAGTGGCTCATGACTTGAAGGATAGCTCAAAAATCTCTTTTTCTTTCTTAGAATGTGCCTTGAGCGGCTTGTATGTTTCTCTGCCTCTTGTAGAGTGAGCCTCGGTAGGCATTTTATGCCCTACTGCAAAATCTCTGATCATGTTAACTGGAGAAGATGAATAATCTGGAGTAATGTCTGTCTCTCTCTGAATTGCTGAAGGGGGAGAAAGTATAGTCTCACTGTCAATCTCCATCTGAGATTTTCTGGATCCCTTATGAAAGGCTGTAACAACATTTCTACTTGTACTTGTATAATAAATAATTCAAAAATATGTTTTGGACTCCCGTACCAGGGATAATGGTCCAAGTCTTTGAGAGCTCCTGTACTGGGAATTTCATCCCCCATTTTATTGAAAAAATGCAATCAACTATAAAAATGTAGATCAAAATATTTACCTAGTTTGTATCCATGTCCCCTTTTAGAGGAAATACTTCTCCTCTCTATTTTCTTCATTCGCTTGAGGTGGATCTGGATCAATATCAATAGTGGTAGCATAATGTTTTCCCTGCTTTCTGGTTGGACAATTTCTAGCAATGTATCCATACTTGTCACATCTGAAACACTAAACTTTTGAAGCTTCTCTTCTTTGGTATCCTAGATTGGATGAAGGCTTTTCTTCTCTTAATGTTTGCCTGAAGTTTCTTTTGAATTTTCTTCCCTTTCTTGTATGAAGTGCAAGGGTATGATTTTCTTCTGGGGAATATTCCACTCCTCTATTTCTAAGTCTAAGTTCTTCTTGAGTGCAACCTGTCCATAGACGCTCAAAGGTTGGTAGATATTCTCTTCCACTGATACTCTGAATGAAAGGCTCCCATGATTTTGGAATATTCTAGAGAGTGGTCAGGACAAGTTCTCTATCAAACATGATTTCTCCAATGGTCTCTAGATGTTCTTTAATCTTTGATAACTTCATGAAGATGAGTGCAACCATGTCATATTTCATCATCTTGGTACTTTGAAGTTGACTCTTCAAGGTAAGAGCTCTAAGAGTGTTGTCACTTTCAAAAATTTCTTTCAATGTTTTATACATATCATAGGAAGTCTTCAAATTGGCAATCCTGGGCAAGAGGTAATATCTTACTGAGTAGATGATTATTTTCCTTGCTTCAACATCATATTTATTTCTTATATTATTCTCTATATCAGTGGTTGTTTCTGGTAAAATTTTAGTTGTTGCATCCAAGAGATCTTCTTCTTCAAGAGTGACTAGAAGCTTTGATTTCCATGGGCTAAAGTTGCTTGCTCCATCAAGCCTATCTTCCACTGAAGTTCTATTCTTCATTTTTCTTGAATCCTTGTAGACTGGATTATATTGGACTTATGATTTCCATTAATCAACTTGATAGTATCACAGAGGTGCTTGCTGATTCAGGACAATGTTTCTTCAGAAAACTAGAAATATTCTGCAGGAAATTTTGGCACCCTAGAAACCGTAGGGCCAAAAATTAAATTTTCTCAGAATTTCTTTTGAGAGCTTCTGGAGATGTGCTGGAAGAGGCTGTACTCTTCTATGCTGAAAGTTAAGGGGCTAAAACACCCAAAAGGAGAGGGCCATACATATTTTTTGTAAACCCTAGGAGAGTCGTACGGTTCTGCAGAAGTGGAGGGATGACTGGTAAAGGATGAGACTTGGCAGATGCTTGTGCAATGGGTTCTTTCAAGACCTATGCTCTAATACCATGTTGATTTTTCATACGAATTAGGTTAAGCATGAAGTTCATTCCATTTTATCATTTAACCATAACCATAAATGCTGCAGCAACCAAGATCACAAGAAGAAGCACCATGCACAAGAACACAAAATGTATCCTGGGAAACCCTTCTCAACAAGGGAAGAAAACCCAGCCAAATCCTTTGCTACAATATTCAAGAGAAAGACCTTTACCAACAAGAAATACCTAGCACACAAGAGGGTGCACAAAACCCTAGAACTATAGCGCCCAAGAGAGGTGCACACCTTTTAGCAAGGAAGTGTACTTTCTGAAATTTCCAAACTCAAAGATGTGTTTCTACAATGGGAGATTTCCCATTACTTATATTAGACTTGTTCTATCAACTGAAGTGTTTATTGGCACAACAGGGCCGAACTCTCTAAGACATAATATATTTATTATTATTATTATTATTATTATAATTAATATTAATATTAATATTAATTATCTTTTACATTTATCATTAGACATATTAAGGTGGGGTGGACTTGTACCCTTTACATAACAATTAGGGTTACAGGTAGGTCTGACTCTTGAAAAATATATAGCAAAGGATATGATACACCCACTAGTGCTCATCCACTAGGGGAACATCCATAGGGATGCCATAGCTCTGATTCACTGCATTACACAGAAGAACCAGGTCTTCACACATTCACCTGTGCTTGTCCACAGACACGTCCACTCTACAGATATGCTTTCCCACTGCCATCGACAGGAGAATCATCTGGAGTCTTCTCGTCAACTCTGTTGCTCAGAGGAGGCTATCACATCATCTTCATTTATGTTCACATGATTATGTGCCCAACACTTTTGGATTTCACACGTTCACCTTGTGCTCAGCCACAGGCACGTCCCAACTCAACAAATCGCTTTTCCACTGGATAATCATTTGGAGTTCTTCTCACTCATGTCACGGAGGAGGTCATCTCTACGCTCCTAGCTCTGTCTCAGGTAGGAACCACATACCCTTCTTAGGGGATTTCTCTCAGGTTTGTAAGCTGAGAGAAAGACTCACATAGTTGCTTTGTTCCACATCTCATAGGTTTGTAAGCTAGAGGATGTCTCCCATAGCTGCATTCATCAACACTTGATAGAGGATAAACATGTGTTGACGGGTCAGAATGACCCGTTCAATCAGATGAGGGAAAATACCTGATGGTAGGTCCCAATCAGACCCAGTCTTGTTTGGGGTGGCGTTTCTAGCCAGTTTATGGGCCTCGATGCCGCTCAGAATTAAAAGAATAAAAAAAGGGGAAAGACAACAGATTTTCTCCCAAAGAGTTCTAAATAATTCTAAGACTAATATAATTAAAGGAAACTAATCTAATTTAACTACTTCTAACCTATCCTAAGAGCAAAACAAGAAGAATGAGTACAACGAAAGATAACACCATTAGAACCATAAATAGTTCAGACATTCCAATGATAAATGAAAATGAGGGAGAACGGAAGAATCATCGACAACGATGGATTGCCGACGATGAGGGAGGACAAAAAAATCACCGACGACGATGGATCGCCGATGAAGAGGGAGGAAATGTGTCAAACTGAGGATGGGTTCATGTGTCATGCGGGTGACAGGTCGTGACAGTGCCATGTATATGAGGATGCCAGCGTGGCAGATGAGAGAGGTTGGGGTTGATTAACTGTCGACTAACTCGAGTCGTCGAACAGATAGAGGTCGTTGATCGTCAACTTCCATATACCATTGGATCAATGGGGAGGTGTCGTCATCAGTGAGTAGGTTATACTGCGAAGGATAGAAGTGATAAAGTCCCAACGATGAAAAGGCCATGAGGGCATCGTCGACGATGGAGGGTTGGTAACATCCAAGTGATAGAGAAGAGGGTTTCCGACGACAAAAAGGTGTTCGTCGACGAATGGGTCAGAGGACTGAAGAACCTAAATAGAGAACTCTCGACGATGAAGAGGATATGTGGTGGGTGCCATATCGGCACCATGTCGGTACCACGTAGGATTGCACAAGTGAGAGGGAACCACGTGGATGCCACATGTAAGAGAAGTGAAAAGGTGAGTGAAGACTTAGGAAACTTAGGGAAGCCATAACTTTTGATTCGAAACTCGGATTTAAGCATGTTTACATGCATTGGAAATATATTGAATAGAATAATCCAACTAAGAGGTTTAATTAGAGAGAATAATAGAAGAAAAGAGAGGGGACACTCAATAAATAAAGGGAAGGATAAAAGGGGAAGAATATCAAAGGATTCCCCCACATGTATCTCAAGTCTGGAGCAATCGCGAAGAAAGGATATCACGCTAACCTGTTCCTACAACCACAGAAAGAGACGAAATAAGTTATGTGATAAAAAATGACATTCACCAACACATGAGAAGCACAATATTTCCTTTCCTTTAAGAAAATTTATGAACAAGTACTGAAAGTGAAGAAAATGAGGAGGAGAGGTTTTTCGAAGTATAAGATCAAAAGATGAAATCAACCACTATCAAGAACAACCATCAGCTGAGATCGAACCCCCAAAATCCCTCGAGGTAGGAAAATAAATAACATAGGCTCCAATAGTAGAGGATTAGGCAATATGATCAAAATTTTAGTAGGGGACCCTTTTCCTTTCGCTGGTAAAAGAAAAAGTAAAAAGGGGGGTCGTTGCGGCCACAACAACATGTTCACCACATCATTTGCATCTTCCTCACCATGTATATCAAAATATTAGATACAAGTAATATCATTGGTAATGACATCATAATTTAGCAGGGAAAATTTGAGTTTGTCTAAATCAAATCTTGATATTGGATGGTGTAATAGCCCTTTGAAATTATCTACTAGAAAGTTATGCTAATTCAAAACTTTTTACCTATATCCTTGGGTTCTTCTCCATCTATGATTCTCTTTCAGACATGAAGTAATGCTTAAAAGGCCCAAACAAAATCGAATTTAAGGGTTGCAACTTATGAGTAGTGTCTGTAGGAAAAAACAAGAAGGTTATGCCTATCTTGTTTTCCTCCTATGTAGTGATACTTAATCACTTAAAAATTGAAACACAACTAGGTATATAGAGAAAATAATTGCAAAATAACTAGAAACAAGAGACAATAATATGAAATATATAAAGATACCCATGTATATACATAATGCGAAGAAGAGAAGCATTGTTCACTTGCCTCTTAATGCGGGGTGACCTTTCATTGAGCAGAGATCTGAATACACCACACAAGAAAAACATTCCATATTCTCCTATCTCTTTACATAGATTCTCATATTCTAGGGAGGCGATCCTGGTGACCCTAGGGGGAATGAGATGGGGATGGATAGAGATGACAGTAGAGCCCCTAGAAGTCAAGTCTAAGTGGAAATATATGTGGAAAGAGATGCCTTGTAAGTCAAGTGATTGTTTCCCCAATGATGTAATACCTCTCTGGATGATTGTACCTGCCCGAGACACAAGAAAATCCAACTTGCAATGATATATGTCAGTATGGATCGACAAGTTAAGCTTTTTGTCCCTAATTTGCAGCAGCAGATAACATTTTATATTAGCAAATATAGCATTCTAAATCAACATGTAAAATCATAAGATCAACCAATGCTATTATCAATGAATTAGGCAATCAATTATGACTTAGATACGACAGTTTGAGGCTAAAGAAAGTAAGCTGTTATAACATGTATTTTCTGTAGAAAATTGCAGCCTTATGGCTGTAGTATTCAATGGCATGCAACAACAAAATCAACCATAGAAAAGTACCAAGAACTAGCGCAAAAATTGCACCCTAGTTAGTAGACTAGGTGAGTGAAGTTAGAGAGCTAGTCTAGGGTTAGTTTAGGAGTTAAGAGAGAGAGTTAGTAGCTAGGGTTATGCAACCCTAATGGCTGTAGGTTAAAGTTTGTAACATAAATTTAAGTAATGGGAGAGAGGGGATGCTCTAGTAGGGGAAGATCCCTCTCAATGTGGAAAACCAACTCCAAGCAAGAGATCTTTCAAAAGACAAGAGATCACGTTTCCCAAGGCAATGATTTTATATCTCCAATGCAAAAAAATAAATGACTAGTGCCTTTAAATATTGGGTTAATGGAGTCAAGTAAATGAACTAGAGATGCTACTTCCTTGGGGGTGTAAATCCTCTTACTTCTCAATGCAAGTATCTCTAGTTAGGGTTTGAGAATGAGGGGTATAAATCCTCCTACTTCCTCAAACAAACCCTTGCAATATCAATGAACTTCAAGCAATTAATGATGAAGACTAGAGTGGGGGTGTAAATTCTCTTACTTCCCACTTAGCTCCTAGCAATATAATCCTTTACTTGAAACAAATGATATCATAAGAGTAAAAACCATACCAAATCAAGAATATACCAAGAAAATCCACCATAAAATCTAGAAAGCATTTATCCAAGGCTAGCGCCTCACTCCTCCATCAACCATTCACAAGAGATAGACATAAACAAGTGCACAAGAGACAAATATGCCAAGTGTAGCCAAAATTTCAGATCAAGTCTTCTCACAAGAGGGAGAGTTATGTCCAAATGAGATATTATGATCTCTTATTTATACAAGATGTCACCAAGGTGACTTGTCCATATATTAAGGGGTAAACCACAAGGCTAGGGGTCAACAACCCTAATCTTTCCCCCTTTAACAAAGTAATATTAAACAATTCATTTAAAATTTCACTTTTGCACAAATAAAATCCTAATTTTACATGGATGTCACCCCTTTAGGGGACATTTTGCCACTTGGGACAAGTCGTTGGTGTTGGATAAGCTATGGTAGGCCTCCAAAGGCCACATGTCAAGCATCTATGCAATCTCCTCATGGCCAATGCATCATCCTCCTCAAAAGTCCTTGTGTCAATGTGTGGAAACACCACCACCAAACCCTAGCCCCCAAGTATGACATCAAGCTCAAAAAGAAGATGTTTTTCCCTTCCCGGGAAAGTGGTTTGGCATGTGAGGCCTGGGCTAGGTATTCCACATCATCTTCTAGGTCTTCAATATTTAATCTCTGTGATCTGACATGTGGACCCTTGACATCCAACTTGTGGGATTTTATCCCCATGGAAGCCCAAGCTAGGTTTGTTCTCCCAAAACTGTCCACCAACTAGGTCCTGCAAAGACAAATGAGCACACCCTCTAAGGATCTCAAGTCATAACATCATGATAAGTGAATCTAATCAGTAAATGAGCCACCTAGGCATGTGCATCAAATANATTAATTGCTCAAAGACACTATGCGACTTGTCAAGCTTGAATATGGGAGGGTTGACGAGGTGTCCTATTGGGTAGATCTTTCCCTAGGTCAAGGAGAGTTTCCAAGAGATCCCTCTCTAAGCCATGTAAAGTGGATGAAGTGGTTGGGGTCAAGACTCAATGGACATAGGGCTCATGACATATAAGGGGTAGTAGTGTCTCATTCATTGGTTCCTTTTTAGAGGGTTGTGTGGTACCTTTGTCTGCAATGCATTTTATTCAAGCCCATTAATTGCCATTCCTTTATTCTTTCATAATATTAAGGAGAGGTTGAAGGTCATTTCCCTGACATGGTGACTAGATAATGGCAATGTCACCCACAAACACCTAGTGGAAATGAGAAGGATGGCTCATGATGAGGCCCCCTTTCTCTCAACCATGCAACTGAGAGCCATTACCCTAGTTTGGTGACCATATGACGACAATGTCATACCACTATATATTCATGGACATGATAGGTTGGCTCGTGATGAGACCTACTATCCTTCAACTAACCTTTCAAGAATTATTTATTATATTTTGGGTCCCCTTTACTCAAAGATAAGCATTTCAGTGCTTTCTTGGGTGATCCCTGGGCAAAGAACCTACAAGGTTCATACAAGGCTTTTATATTTTACCCAACATCAATCTCTTTTGGCCTTTATCCCCTTCTTCCCACAGAATGAGGGACAACCCCTTATTGGATCAATACACCCTAAAATCCCAAGAGATAACGAGGGACAACCCCTTCTTGGTGCTAATTTTTAGGTCGTTTGTCTTTGAATGATGTTTTTTTATAGGGTTGAAGGTGAAAAAACACATGATCCCCTGCTGCAAAATAATGTTCTAAGTGATGTTGGCATGATTGTTTCTTCATTCTATTTTGAGCCATAACCAAATTTTCTTTTAGTATAAAATGGTTTTTGTCCATAAATATCTTCATATGGGGTCATTTTGGTAGCTCCATGATAAGAGGTATTGTACCAACATTTTGTGAGGGGAAGCCATTGTGCCCATTGGTGTGTTTTTTCATAAGTAAAACATTTCAGATAAGTTTCTAGGAACTTGTTGACCAATTTAGTCTGACCATTTGTTTGGGGGTGATATTCTGTAATCATTTTCAACTGGGCGCCTTATAGTTTAATAAATTATTGCTAATTTTTTCTAGTGAAGGTAAGGTCCCAATCCAAGAAAATGGAAGTGGGCATGCCATGTAACTTAAAAATATGATCAAGGAAGACTTGGGAAATTGCGGAGGGGGTAGATGAATGTGGTAAGGCACACAAATGAGCATATTTGGATAGAAAGTTGACTACTACCATGATCATGGATTTGTTGTGCACCCTTGGAAGTCCCACTATAAAATCCATAATTATTTCATCCCATATGTGTGTTGGGATCAATAGCAGTTACAAATGTTCCTATTATATTTACTATATCCCTTGTAACATATCCACTCCCCTAAGTAATGTTAAGGATGTGGAATGATTAATTTTTTTCCTCTTAAACATAGTTCCAAAGTCACTTTTGAAATTACGATGGTATTTTACTCATGGAGAGATTTCCAACAATTGTAATCTAGCTCAATTATGAGCTCTGAGCAGAAATTTGTGGCCTCTTGAATTTTTCCCCATGGCTTTCTCTCTCTCCTCCCACATCATCACTTATTTGGCTCCACACATGCCAGGTGACATGGAATCATATGATTATCCCTTGGGTCTCACACTTATTAAGGAAATTTACCTTCTTTTTGTCTTATCATGCCTCTAATTATCAAATTGTGATGCATCACACTGTCAAAGTTTTCTCTTATGTGATAACCTTATCACATCCTTCAAAAGTTTTGATCTCCAAGATATATCACAAGATCCCCAACCTTCTTGCACCATGTCAAACTTCCAAAAATCTCCATTCATGTGACACCTTTTCCCCTTTCCTACCACATCGCATGAAAATCTTGTTCCATGCGACGTGTCACACTTGGGAAATCTTTGAATTCTGTGACAAGTCTATCACCTTTCTTGAACTTTCTCATATTACAAAAGGGCCCACTTTCTCTCTCTTTATTTCATTCTTGAATATCTTCTATTCTACAATGTATCTCACCCTCAAATATCTTCTCCTTCGTGACATGGCTTCCTCTTCCCTTTATCGCATCATGAGAAAACTTCCTTTCTCGTGACATGTCACATCCCTGAAAATGTTCTTCACCATGAAAAAAGGTCTTCTTCCTCCATTCCCCTTTCCTTCATTTTTTCCCTTCATCTCTTCCTTGCCACATCTTCACAAATTTTCTTTCCTTGTGATATATCACAAGAAATATATATTTCTTTTGATACATCCCATCTTTTGATCTTTTCATGCCTTGCAACAAAGACTTCTCCCTTGTATTGTATCATGCACCTGAAAAATTCATCTTTGCGACATAGCATGAGAAGTTTAACTTCTCATGATATATTGTGCCCTTGGAAAAAACATTCTGATGTGACAAGGATTATTCCCTTATCGCATCATGGCCAAAATATTCTCTTCCTGTGGCATATTGCATGAATTTTATCTTCACGTGATACGCTACATTGCATGAAGTTAAACTTCATGTGATAAGCCGACTTCCTCAAAAAATTTCTAAGTCCCAATATTTTCCAAGCTTCTAAGCTTCTCTGTATCACACACAAAAATTCTTCATGTGATATTGGTTGTATCACATGAATATTATTGTCATACGATATAGGTTGTATCCCATGAATATTATTGTCATACGATATAGGTTGTATCACATGAAAATAAACTTCATGCGATACACAAGACTTAGTCAATTTTTTTCCTTAGAAAAATTCCAAAAATTTCCAAAATTTTCCTAAGGATAGAAAACACTTCTATAGGCCCTCCTCGACTTCTCCTAACAATAGAAAAGTAATATTAGGGCCTTACACTTCAATATTTATTAGGCATATTAGATGAATGCTATGTTCTTATCAATGGTTACAATAAAGGGGAATGGCTATGCATCCTAGGGTTTTGAGCCTCAATATCAATCCATCTGCATCCTCCATGATAGGCCTAGGATGCTAGGGGTGCCAACACCCTAAAAATTTCATCTTCAACATTACATMAAAYTAACAAGTTACTCTATAATATGCAAKTTGACCTTTCATATTTAAAAAGGGTCCCTAAACCACTTCCGATACATCAACCCATAAATTTTTTCTACCAGAGGAAAGGCATGACCATCKAGACCTATATGCATACATGTAAATGAAATTGAGTAAATGCACCATTCCAACAYGCTCAATTTAATCTATYAATATGCTTTCCATCAACTTCATYAATGGATATATATACCACTAAATAAATGCATCATTCATTATGCTAATTTGCACTAGCATTTTGCCATATTTTAATAGTCCAATTCATTCAATCCTTTACACAGGAAAAGGCATTCCAAATAAATAGGAAGAAATTACTCTCCCGATTTTCATGCTTTCTTTATAAACATACTGTAGAGATAGAATAACCATGCAACCCAGATGACTTTTCCTAGATTTAAAGCTATCAGGTAAAGTGAACCAATCAAGCTGCTAAATATAGAATCCCTTAAATTGTTGATTTCTCTCAGCTAAGCCTCTAGATAGAATCCCTTAAATTGTTGATTTCATCACATTATACACTACTAGACTAAAACTCTTGTCTAAAATGGTAAATCCCAATACGAATGCATATACAGGGAAATCTCATGGAAATTTCTAAGACAATGAATAGAGATGTCAATGCAAATTATGCAAATAGATTCTCCTTCCGATATGCATTACCACAATCATGTAACTCTTGTATTCCTTACTATTAGCACTGAGATTCACCCTCAGATTGCAGGAGGATAAGCCCAATACCCATCAGAAAGTTTGGTGGATGTTTGATTTATGAAAGTTTGGTGGATGTTTGACTAAACTCGATACAAGAATGATTTCAACACAGGAACTGGGAAGGTAATGCATAGGGAAGTGAGGGACTCATTAACTTCAGTTAGTGAATTGAGTTTAAGGGTGAGCAGAAGGAAGACTTAGTGAGAAAGTGGACAAATATTCTATGAGAATCCGACCTTCAAGCAGCTTGGTGAAGTAAAACTCAGGCTAAATAATGCTCTTGAACTCAAGCTTCAGACACTGAAATATGTCACAGGAACACAATCACATTAACATAATGGTCAAACCTACATCACAATGCAACTACAACAACTCGACTGGATCCTCCATGCCCGAGCCTTTCATCATAAGAGGGAATAAGACAACAAAGAAGCTGACTAAAACTGGTCACAACAATACTGTAATCAAACCTACATTACAATAAAACCACAACCCTCGACTGGATCCTCCATTCCCAAGTGTTTTAGAACAGTTTGAACAAAGAGATGAAAACATGCTGACTTCTATTAATGCAAAAGTTTCAAATTTGATACATAACCAGAGAACAACTCTGGCATCAAAACATTACAAAATAGGGAGCTCTGCTCAACTAGTTGACGACCTTAACAAAATATCAAAACTACTTATTTATACTTTGATTAGTACCTAACTATTATGAGTGTGATCTGATCACTACATTCAAAGCATTGTGTCCGAGCAGTCTTCTGTCAGACTGTGCATGTATCCCTTTGTCAGACGTGAGCTTAGATCGACATGGGTCTGCAGGAAAATTTGTCCACAAGGGTACCACGGGCTGATGGTTCAGTCCCCATGACCGGGCCTTCCATGCCTTCCATTTATGGAGTGAGCCAAGGTTTTAACCACCAGCTCTATTCTCATTAACTGCCTCCTCTCAGGATTGCAACGAGACTTAATTCTCATTAACTCACTTACTGGCAGCCTTCCGGCACTACTGCCATGCCTACCCTCTGGCCACTACAAGCAGACATGCCTACCCTCTGGCCACTACAAGCAGACATGCCTACCCTCTGGCGCACTACAAGCAGACATGCCTACCAGGCATACCAGGGGCAAACTACCTGGCTGGTATGGTAGGTGGCCAAGCGGCCACGTGTTGCTCTTGGATAGGACACTATATGAGCATGTGATTGCAGGGTCATCAAAATCGGTTTGGAATCACACCACTTTTGAGCCTGCAATTCACCACCTTCCGCCACGTATTACTTTTGCCTTACCACGGTTTCAATTGCGGGACTGCTCAAGAAAATTATCGCTCGAGCATGTTGTGTCCCCGCAATGAACTGTAGCTGTAGATCTAGTCCCGATCCAAGATTTGGGCTCACCTGCTAGATTTAGCGCCACTGCCAAGGTTAATCGCCCACCAACTTTGAGGTCCGCTAAAACTGTGCCTTGGAGGAGGGCGCTACTGTTTCCTTTGGCTCCTTCATAGATGTGACTTGGGGCTATGACCTCACACAAACATGTGATTGGGGGTGCGACCAAGAGTGGTTTGGAAACAAACTACTTTTGTCCCCGCAATTCACCACGAGCCACCACCTGTCCCCTTCTCAAAAGCATGGTTCCGATTGCGGCCTGCCCTCGAAATTTTAAAGCTCGAGCACCTTTCGACCTTGAAATCGAGCACAACCACTGATATTGCGATCTTGTACGAGGACTTTTGATCAACGGATAAACTCTTCCCTTCTCAAATCAACAGACGTGATTTGCTTCGCGATTCGGGTTTCGAAGTTTTGAACTTTCAAACCTTGCCTTCTCCCACAATGATAGATATACTGCCACATGTCCTCTTAAATCGATGGCTTTGACCGTTCGGGATTTTGAACTTTGAAACTCTCAAATCTCAACTCTTCCCCCAATTATCCGAAGACTACAATCTACTGACGCGTGGCCCCTGCAGATCGACGACTGAGATCCTTTTGGGTCTCCAGGCTTCGGAAATGTCAAAACTCAAACTTCATTTTCCTCCAAGAAAATCCCCCGGAGCTAAGGATATGACGATGCACGGACTTCTAATATAGATGGCTGAGATATTTTGGGTCTTCGAACTCCGAGAAAATCAAATCTCAAACCTCTTCTACCTTCAACTACTTTTATCCGGAGCCATGGATTTGATAACGCGTGGCTTCCATAGATCAACGATCGAGATCCTTTCGGGTCTCCGGAATTCAGAGAAATAAAATATCAAACTTTCTCTGGACCCACTTTCTTTTACCCAGAGCTATGGATTTGGTGACGCGTGGCCTCCTAAGATCGACGACTGAGATGCTTTTGGGTCTCCGGACTTCGGGAAAATCAAATCTCAAACCTCAATTTCCTCCAAGTGCTTTTACCCGGAGCTGGCGATCTATTGACGCGTGGCTCTCGCAGATCAACGACTGAGATCCTTTCGGGGCTCTGGACTTCGGAAAACTCAAAAATCAAACTTGATTTGGCCCCACTTGCTTTTACCTGGAGCTATGGATCTGGTGACGTGTGGCCTCCTGAGATCGATGACTGAGACTTACTTCGGGTCTTTATCCGGAGTTCACTGATTTATGCCACATGTCCTCTTGATCTTCCTTCAAGTAAATCCTCTGCAACGTTGGATCATATGACGCGTGTCCCTTGCAGAACAACGACTAAGATGGTTTCAGGTCTCCAGGCTTCAGAAATCTCAAATTTCAAAACTCATCTGCCTTCGAAGTTTGCAGAATTTTTCCATGTGTCCCCGCTGATGGATGGTCCAGATTTACTTTAGGCTTTTGACACTTTTGGCTTCGGGAGTTTCAAATTGAAACATGGAAAATCTCCCGGAGGGAAAACACCGAAGTGATGTGGTGGCCTGACGTCACCATGCTGATGTGTCATGGAAAGAAGGGTGACACGTGTCATGTGTAAATGGGTGAATTTTACACCCAATATGACCGAGAACGAGCGCCACATGTCATGACGGATGAGTGCGCCACGTGCTTCGACACTTCGGCACTTCGATACTTTGAATCTTCGGGACTCCGACGCTTCGACTCTTCAGGACTTCGACGCTTGACTCTTCAGATCTTCGGCACTTGGACACTTCGAGACTTCGACGACTTCAGGACTTCGACACTTTGGCGCTTCCAGACTACGACACTTCGGCACTTCGACGAATTCAACACTTCGATGCTTCGGGACTTTGACACTTCGACACTTCGGGACTTCGAAACTTCGACACTTCGGGACTTTTTAGTACTTGAATTCCACGATTCTTCGGAGTGCAAAACTCCGAAGTGAGGGATCTGCCTCCACGTGTCCCTTTGTCTTGGATGGCTTGGATTACTTCGGGAGTCTAGGCTCCGGATCTTCGGGAACTTTACGCACTTCTCATTTCAAAACTCTCGAAGCCCATTTCCATGAACCTTGGATCGGTTGCCACCTGTGCCCCTTTAAGGTCTATGACTCATGCTCGCTTTGGGCTTCGGGGTTTTCTATGGCTCTATACTGCGTGCAAATTTGAAATTCTGAATGTCTGTGAGCCATTGATCTGAACTGCTCCTGGAATCTCCGCCGTTGAAAGATTAAACCTACCTGCTGCTTGATTCAATTCCATAACAAACCACTTTGAGTGTTGCGCTTTGTGCTCATGGATGTGGCCTGTGTAAACAAAGACTTGGACAACTGGTTGTGGGCTTGGGAAAACAAAAGGAAAAGGAGATGAGTGTTCATCCTTAAAATAAAATAGAAAGGCTTCAGGTCAAAACTTTTTCAGGTAAGACAACAAGGGAAAATGGGTCGCTTAAACAAAAAGGGGCAAACAAAAACGACTTTGCCAACTGAAGAGGAAAAACTTAAAGACCTAGCTTGCAAAAGAGAGAGATAGAGGTAGGGAAATGATATAGAATCAAGCATTTTTGACACACACCTATGACCCTCGACAACTTCATGTGGTAACATTTGGCTCCACAGGGGATGGCATGCTCCCTGCGAGCTGCCAAGAACGTGCAGTTCCAGTGCCTTAGCTGTTGGGTTATGGAGTCTAGCTAAAAAATTTCGCTGAAGAAAACATGAAAATATGTACATTACTCTACTAAAAGAAACAAACACATGG
The DNA here is from genome assembly GCA_032191745.1 of Picea mariana. Lineage (NCBI taxonomy): Eukaryota > Viridiplantae > Streptophyta > Pinopsida > Pinales > Pinaceae > Picea > Picea mariana. The sequence goes on along the minus strand of JASDQU010309807.1, from coordinate 92,764 downwards.
GCTCCGGAAGAAGCTTATTTATGTACAATCCTAGGATAACTGATATTTTGCAAAGCGCTAGGTGAAAGCAAACTTCCACCATAGCCACCCAGACTGTCTAGTGATATAATTATTTTCTTCACTGCAGATGATCCACAAAAGGTTAGGGAAGTATGACAGCAGAATGAGAACATGGCTTGGAACACTGACAATGCCCCTAAATGACGATAATATGAATAATTTGGCAGGCTCCAATGCTTTTGGAAAACACAACTCTATATACAACCCCACAGGGTCACAAAATTTATAATCAGGAAAGCTCAACTGGTAAGAAATTACCTCCTGTACTTCATTGTTGCTCACCTATCATTCGATGTTGTCAGAGTGTACACGTGGGTAGAGGACTGATGCAGGTCGGCTGATCCCAGGTGATATTTGCTCATTTACAGGTTCTGGACAAGAGATAAACTGCCCATTTAGCTCCTCCTTTTCTCCTTCATGGCTCTCCCAAGGATCCGATTCATAATCATCATAAAAAAGAACCATGGAAAATCTCTGCTCTTCGTCATCTGCATTGGGATATTCATCAAAAGTTGGATGTTCATGGTCAGTAGTTGAAATCCCTTCTTCATCATAAGTAGGGCTACCAAAAACATCTGTTTCGAGGACCGAAATATCGTCTGCATTTCCTTCATAAGAGAAGCAAGCACAATCTATGTCCAATTCCTCTATTCTTGCAGAAAGTGATTCTACCAGTTTTGTCAATTGATCGAAGGTATAGCCTTCATTCTCACAACTTTCACAAGAACGAACTATATCCTGAACACCATCTCCATACTCATCAAAACAATTATGACAAATTAACTCAGAGGAATAATACTTTTGACAATGCCTATTGAAAACTGCATGAAACTGTTCCAGGGAGGAGATGCTAGCAGGGGGAAAGGAGTGATACCACTCACGAGCATCTCCTGCTAATGAGAACATGAACATATTCATTAATACATCCTCATGATGTATTTCCCACCGATGCATGAGTTCATGAAACTCAAGGAGATGCTCGACAGGGCTGCCATCTCTATGTTCTCTAAATATGGGAAAAAAATCACCCCACTCATCGATAGTAGGAACAACATTTGGAAAACCACGAACAATAGAGAAATTAAAAGGATCAAACCTCCGAGCCAAGATGGCTTCCATCTGAAAATATGACTTCTTAAACTGTGGAGTCACCATTGGATTCTTTAAACATGGAGTCTCTAGGTGAATGATATGCAGTCTGAAAGTGTCTGGTCTTTGTTCACCATCAAAGACCAACTCTAGTCGTTGTCGTTCTCCCAAGGAGATTTTCAATCTGGGACAACAACTAAAAGCCTTCTTGAGAAATATTTCCTTTCTGATAATTTTCTCTGGGTCAACTTCAGGTGTCGCTAGAGGCAACTATGGAGTAGAACTCGTGTGTTTTCCTTTCAGATCCACAATTGAAACAATGGAGTCGCCAGGTGCAAGTTGCAATCTTCAATGTACTGATTTCTGTTGCACCTTCATAATCAAAATTTCTTTGTCATTCTATCCCATGGAAATGTCTTCAATTCGTTCCCCAAAAACGAAACCATGCATGTTATCACTGAGAGTCACCCTCAGATTGCAGGAGGATAAGCCCAATACCCATCAGAAATTTTGGTGGATGTTTGATTTATGAATGTTGTTCAAATGGACTAAAATTGATACATGAATGATTTCAACACAGGAATTGGGCAGAAAATGCACAGGGAAGTGAGGGCCTCATTAACTTCAGTCAGTGAATTGAGTATAAGGGTGAGCAGAAGGAAGGCTTAGTGAGAAAGTGGACAAGTCTTCTATGAGCATCCGACCTTCACGCAACTTGGTGAAGTAAAACACAGGCTCAAGAACGCTCTTGAAATCAAGCTTCAGACACTGAAATATGTCACAGGAACACAATCATAGCAACATAATGATCAAACCTACATCACAATGAAACTACAACAAATCAACTGGATCCTCCATGCCCGAGCCTTTCATCATAAGAGGGAATAGGACAACAAAGAAGCTAACTAAAACCGGTCACAACAATATTGTAATCAAACCTACATTACAATAAAACCACAACCCTCGACTGAATCCTCCATGCCCGACTGTTTTAGCACAGTTTGAACAAAGAGATGAAAAGAGGTCAACTTCTATTAATGCGAAAGTCTCAAATTTGATACATAACCAGAGAACAACTCTAGCATCAAAACATTACAAAATAGGGATCTCTACTCAACTAGTTGACAACCTTAACAAAATATCAAAACTACTTATTTATACTTAGATCAGTCCCTGACTATTAGGAGTGTGATCTGATCACTACATTCAAAGCATTGTGTCCGAGCCATCTTCTATCAGACTGTGCATGTATCCCTCTGTCATACGCGAGCTCAGATCGACATGGGTCTGCAAGAAAATCTGTCCACACGGGTACCACGGGGTGACGGTTTAGTCCCCATGGCCGTGCCTTCCACGCCTTCCATTTATGGAGTGGGTCGAGGTTTCAACCACCAGCTCTATTCTCATTAACTGCCTCCTCTCGGGATCACAAAGAGACTTAATGCCCAGGGGGCGACCACGTGCTACTCTTGAATAAGACGCTATATGAGCACGTGATTGCGGGGCCGTCAAAAGAGGTTTGGAATCACACTGCTTTTGAGCCTAGAATTCACCACCTTCTGCCATGTATTTCTTTTGACTTACCACGGTTTCAATTGCGGGAACACTCAAGAAAATTATCGCCCGAGCATGTTGCATCCCCGCAATGAACTGTGGCTGTAGATCTGGTCCCGATACGAGATCTGGGCGCACCTGCTAGATTTAGTGCCATTGCCAACCTTAATCGCCCACCAAATTTGAGGTCCGCTAAAACTGTGCCTTGGAGGAGGCCGCTAAATTTCCTTTGGCTTCTTCATAGATGTGACCTGGGGCTATGACCTCACACAGACATGTGATTGTGAGCACGACCAAGAGTGGTTTGGAAATAAACTGCTTTTGTCCCCACAATTCACCACGGGCCACCACCTGTCCCCTTCTCAAAACCATGGTTCTGATTGCGGCCCACCCTCGAAATTTTAAATCTCGAGCACCTTCCCACCCCGCAATCGAGCTCGACCACTGATATTGTGATCTCGGATGAGGCCTTTTGATCAACGACTCAACTCTGCCCTTCTCAAATCAACAGACGCGATTTGCTTTGCGATTTGGGTTTCAGAGTTTTGAACTTTCAAACCTTGCCTTCTCCCGCAATGACAGATCTACTGCCATGTGTCCTCTTAAATTGATGGATGTGACCGTTTAGGATTCCAGACTTCAGAACTCTCAAATCTCAAATCTTCCCCCAATTGATTTTATCAGAAGCCTACAATCCATCGACGCGTGGCCCCCATAGATCGACGACTGAGATCCTTTCGGGTCTCCGGACTTCGGAAATCTCAAAACTCAAACTTCAGTTTCCTCCAAGCAAATCCCCCGTAGCTAAGGATCTGACGACGCGTGGACTTCTGAGATCGACGACTGAGATTTTTTTGGGTCTTTGGACTCTGAGAAAATCAAATCTCAAACCTCTTCTGCCTTCAGCTGCTTTTATCCGGAGCCATGGATATGATGATGTGTGGCTTCCATAGACCAACGACTGAGATCCTTTCGGGTCTTCGGACTTCGGAGAAATCAAATCTCAAACTTGCTCTGGCCCCACTTTCTTTTACTTGGAGCTATGGATCTGGTGATGCGTGGCCTCTTGAGATCGACAACTGAGATGCTTTCAGGTCTCCGGACTCAGGGAAAATCAAATCTCAAACCTCAATTTCCTCCAAGTGATTTTACCCGGAGCTGGTGATCTACTGACGCGTGGTTCTCGTAGATCAACAACCGAGATCCTTTCAGGTCTTTGGACTTCAGAAAACTCAAAACTCAAACTTTCTTTGGCCCCACTGGCTTTTACCCGGAGCTATGGATCTGGTGACGTGTGGCCTCTTGAGATCGACGACTGAGACTTACTTCAGGTCTTTATCCAGAGCTCATAGATTTATGCCACATTTCCTCTGAATCTTCCTTTAATTAAATCCTCCGCAATGCTGGATCAAATGACGCGTGGCCCTCATGAATCAATGACTGAGATGCTTTCGGGTCTCCGGGCTTTGGAAATCTCAAATTTCAAAACTCATCTGCCTTCAAAGTTCACGGACTTCTGTTGCATGTCCCCGCTGATGGATGGTCTAGATTTACTTCAGGCTTTCGATACTTTTGGCTTCGGGAGTTTCAAATGTGAAACATGGAAAATCTCCCAGAGGGAAAACATCGAAGTGACATGGTGGCCTGACATCACCATGATGATGTGTCATGGAAAGAAGGGTGAAATGTGTCATGTGGAAATGGGCGAATGTTACACCCAATATGACCTAGAACGAGCGCCACATGTCATGACTGATGAGTGCGCCATGTGCTTCAGGACTTCAGCTCTTCTGGACTCCGACACTTCAGCTCTTTGGGACTTCGGCGCTCGACCCTTCGGCTCTTCGAGACTTCGACACTTCGATGCTTTGGGACTTCGGGGGCTTCGGGACTTTGACACTTCGGGACTTCGACATTTTGGCACTTCGGCGACTTCGACACTTTGATGCTTCGACACTTCGGTGCTTTGGGACTTCGACACTTTGACGCTTCGGGACTTTTCAATACTTGACTTCCACGATTCTCCAGAGTGCCGAACTCCGAAGCGAGGGATCTGCCTCCACATGTCCCTTTGGATTAGATGGATTGGATTACTTCAGGAGTCTGGGCTTTGGATCTTCGAGAACTTTACACACTTCTCATTTCAAAACTCCCGAAGCCCATTTCCACGAACCTTCAGATCAGTTTCCACCTGTCCCCCTTTAATATCTACGACTCATGCTCGCTTTGGGCTTCGGGGTTTTCAATGGTGCTATACTTTGTACAAATTTTAAATTTCGAATGTCTGTGAGCCACTGATCTGAACTGCTCCTAGAATCTCCGCTGCTGAAAGATTAAACCTGCCTGCTACTTGATTTAAGTCCATAACATACCGCTTTGAGGGTTGCGCTTTGTGCTCATGGCTGCGGCCTGTGTAAACAAAGACTTGGATGACTGGCTGTGGGCTCGGGAAAACAGAAGGATAAGGAGATGAGTGTTCATCATTAAAAGAAAAGATAAAGGCTTCAGGATAAAACTTTTTTAGGTAAGACAACAAGGGAAAATAGGTCGCTTAAACAAAAAGGGGCAAACAAAAACGACTTTTCCAGCTGAAGAGGAAAAACTTAAAGACATGGCCTGCGAAAGAGAGAGAGAGGTAGGGCAAGGATACAGACTCAATCATTTTCGACACACACCTGCGGCCCTTGACAACTTCATGTGATAACACTTACTATTATAATTCTATAAATCTAAGACCAATACATTTCTCACATCAATTTCATATGCAATTCATAACATACATAGACTTCATATGAAATTCAAAAAAGATAAATACAATTATTTTAGTTTGAAAGTTGTTCTGCAAATTGACTG
>JASDQU010309807.1:22573-42178 GCA_032191745.1 Picea mariana | reverse complement strand
GATTTTTTTTTTTTTTTTAATTTTTTTTTTTTTACTGGGGGAATCGGCAACTCGCGGTTCTCGTACTCGCGTGACACGGGGTTGATCCCCGTCGGCTACCACTATAACCCCAGGTGCAACCACCCAGGCCGCAAGAATGGCACACGAGTAAATCCAGGTGAGAATCGAACATGAGACTTCATTTTATAAATTTCCTTCCATTTACACGACACTTGCCAATCTGTCTACACCCGTGCGGGCGATATATTAATGGATATTAAGATAGTCATGAAAGTACAATATTTTTTTAAGTGGATAATTTGAGTAAGGTAATTTTATAACTATGGGACATAGAGAAATATAAGGGTAGTTCAATGACGGCATAAACCAACATAGATCTATCTTAATTAAGGATCTATCAAGCCTCAGAGAAGGATCCAATCTCTCTAGGTGAAAACCTTTTTTAGAGTGCAAAACTTGAGGAAAGGTTAAATGTTTACACCTTTAGATATTTAACTTAATGTTGTTATGAAATTACTCACACATATTGATTTTCTAAATGAATAATATATTGAATAGGGTAGATGTATAATTTGAGTACTTTACTAAATAAATAATATATTTATAATAATATAATAATATAACAATAATCTACTTTTAAGGTCACAACCAAACCACATACCAAATTGATGTATGAGACCACCTTGTTTGTAGAACCGTCTAACTATTTGATTGGTAAAGTCTGAAAGTATACATACCCTAACTTCTCTGAATATATACTATCTTAAAATAAAATATAGAAAACTAATAATTAATGTAATAAATGATATATTTACTTTCTATCTTAAAATAGTTATGAAAATAAAAATTTATATTGATTAGCCAAATAAAAATTTGTTTATCTTGTACCACTCCAACTACTACACCAAACCCCATTATCATATACCTAATTTTATTCAATATGTGAATAACTTGAATAGGGAAACTCGGCATAGTTATGGGGTATAGAGAAGTAAGGATAACTTGGCATAGTTATGGGGTATAAAGAAGTAAGGATAACTGTAATAAAAGGGTAGTATGAAAACACATTCATTTTAGTTAGCCAAACAAAAAAAATACATTTATTTTTTACTTAGTCTTATTGAATACTAATAAGGTCACTTAATGTAATTTAGGGACATATAAAAGTAATGATTATTGTAATAAATAATATATTTAATGAGTAATTAAGGTAATAAATAATATATTTAATAGGTAATTAAAATAACCATGAAAAAGAAAATATTTTATTGAGTGGATAATTTGAGTAGGGTAACCTAAGATAGCCAAAGGGACATAAATAAATATATGAGTAGTGGATAATTTGAGTAGGGTAACCTAAGATAGCCATGGGGCATAGAGAAATATATGAGTAGGGGGATGAAGGCATAAAGAAGTGACCATGAGTGTAATAAATGATATATTTATTAGATAATTTAAGATATGAAATTATTTAGATATAACGATTCTTAAATACATAATATATTTAAATACATAATATATTTAATAGGATATATGGATAATTTGAGTAGGACCATCTACACATATTAGTTGTTAAATAAATAATATATTTATATGTATTCAATTTTATTAGGGTATATAGACAATTTGAGTACTTGGGAAACTTAAGATAATAGTTAGTTATGCAAATACTCACTCATAGGGGAGAATAGACATGCTCAATGTTGAGTGGTGAATTGGGTTGAAACAAGTGACATGGTCTTAGCTAGGTGAGTGATTAGGTTGCTCCTTTATGCATTTATTTTTGGTATATGACAAATAATAGTAAACATGTGATGACGTGACTCTTTTCCAATCACTCAAAATAATGAGAGGGGAAATCAATATTTTTGGCCATAAATCTAGTAGGAATCATTTTGGATTGATGGAATAAAAAATATTAGATATTAACATTCCACAATCTTGTTGTAATACAGGTGTTTGAGGGTGATGAATCCATTTTTGCATTAAAAACACCAACATCATTAATCTAAAATTGTAATTTCAACAAATATTGCTTGGATTCCAGTGATAGCTAATAAAAAAATCAAGTTCCTAGAACATTTAACTTTGTAGTCCCCATCGATATTGATATTGTGGTGCTTATAATTCCTTACGACTTAGTGCTTGCTTGGACCTTATTTATTGTGAACCCTCCTAAACAAACCCACACCTCTTTATCTAAAAACTTTATCCAATACAAATAGGCCAAATGAATAATATATTTACCCTATACTCTTTATTGGGGTACATGGATAACTCAATTGGAGTAACACAAGGTAGCTATGGAGCATAGAGAAGTGCCTATTAATATAACACATGATGCATTTATTTGGTACCTTAAGGTAGTCATGAAAGTATCGACTCATGCTAGTTGGCCAAATAAGTAATATATTTATCCTTACCTTAAGGTGGTTATGGAGGAACAAAGAAATAGTGGTTATTCTAGTAAATGATATATTTCCCTAAGGTAATGAATCTTAAGGTAACAAAAGAGGTAACTAGGGTAGTGGTCAACCAAAAAAATGATATGTTTACTTGATATCCATGGAGGTACTTAGAGATAATGGCTAACCTATTAAATGATATACTTACTCGATACCTTAAGATAGCCATGGGAGCACTCAAAGTTCCCATGTACCTTTTTAAGCATGGGGCACCTCACACTTTAAGGTAGACATGGGGATACACTTAGATATAGGTGGATCAAAGGCCACTCATATGTTTTCTTTAAGGCCTCCCAAATTAAATGTTTACCTAGTCCACCTTAAGGTATCCATGGAGGTACCATGTACTTTAAGGTAGCCATGGGGTCACTAGAGGTAGTGGTTTAACATGTGAAGCATGCATAACATTATCCATGCACATATACATGGGTCAAAACCCACCATCATGTTCTCCTCAAGACTTACTGACAATTTTATCAACACGAATAACGTGAATTGATGAAAGTCATGGATTCTCCTAATGAAGACTTATATTTCAACCCTAATTTGTATATGTTAATTCCAAGTGGACATGTTCATAACATATCATGAGAGAAACAAAATTGTTTATTATAGATGAAAATTAATGGTTAAATGACCATCACTCCATGATTTACCTTTTTAAACATCATAAGACAACCAACTCTTAAAATTGAATGTCATTCTCGAAAGGATTTTTCTTATTTAAACCATCAAATTGATGAGTATTTTTATTTCTACATGTCATTGGTAATACCCTTTGCATGTGCGTGTCTAATTTTTTTTAGAGTGATAATAGCGAGAAGAAAACCTAATTTGGAAGCCGTGTAGAGCTTTGAGGAAGTTTTGGCCAGGAAATAACATCTTCCAACTTAGGGAGATCTATTGGATATGTAAGTCTAAGCATATCCATGAAAACCTATTGGATTTTCTCATTCAAACCAATTTGATATTTTAGATTGGGAGCATAGGGTGGATGAGAATGAACCTATGAAATAAGATTCATGAGTAAATGAAGTTTCCAAGGCTCATGAGCTAGTGGAGGAAGAGGTTTTGAATATTATTGAAGGTATTGACAATCTTTAATAGATTTCCCCCTTACCACTCCAAGAGTAAAAATATCTAGAGTTTGAGCTGTTGAAACCATAATTTTGCCTGATCTCTAGGAATATACTCTGAAATATTCTAACAAGGAATCATTTGTAATAGTTAGAAAGAAAACCCAATAGTGCCCTTAGCCCCACGGGTACCAAATCCAATTTTAAGGCTCACTAAGGAGAAGGGAAACAAGGAAGAACACGTAATAGTGAAAAATATGATGAAGAAGCACAAATATATCTAGATAACAAGTCTCAAATTTCTTCCAAAGAATTTATGAAGAAATCTAGATCCTTATCCATATGAGGGATCTGAATAGGATCCCTTGGCCTACTAGCTCCCACTAATGGGAGCCTTCTTGTTCCTTTACCATGAATACTATTTCTTGGAATGTTGGGGTAAAATTACCTAAACATGGGAAATAAACCCTTAATTTTGGACAAAAAAAAGATATAAAGGATGCTTGCATAGTCATCAAAACAACTAGCAAGAAGGAAATAAATGTGTAGTATATTTTTTGAAAATTTTTAGAGAAAGATATAGGAGTCTGACAAGATTATGCATGGTAATTTTGGAGAAGCTAAGGAGCTATCAAAGATTGTAATACCTTTGAGATAAGTAATTAATCATTGTTGAATAGTGAGTTTGATCCTCAATATTGAGGTTTTTGAAACTATAAATGTTATGTGTAAATTCTGATGGGATGTTTTATATCTCTTTATATTAGATAAGAATGTATGAAAGATCAATCGAATATAGGTAATATGAAAATCACAATAAGAGTTTAAACCTTTTAAACTATTTATCATCCCACATTTTAGGGGCATTCTAACAAATTCATATTCCTTGTCGTAGTAAGGAGAAACATACCACTAATAAAAAGGATTTGGTATCGTGCAAACGAAATTTGATCATTATGGTGGGAAAACCAAACTTAATTAGCCATAGGGTTCTCATTGCAGAAGCAATGAGTATATATACAAATTCCAGTGGGAACCTAGACACAAGCCATAGAAGATGATAGAGGGGAGGAAGAAAACAATGGCGAACATATGGAGGACCAAAAGCATGATAATCCTCACACACAAAAAGAATAACCCTTTGATAAACCATATAGAACCATATCATGAGGACCAAAAGCATGATAATCATCACACACACAAAGAACAACCCTTTGATAAACCATATAGAACCATATCATAAAGAGATATCTATATCGACCTTAAACAAGGGCTAATACAATTATTTGATGGATCTACAAATGGAGATGGCCACATTTTTCTTATAGTCATTTTTGGAACTAACATATATGATATTAGAGAAAGGAAAATGGGTTATGTTAGAAGGAACACTTAGAAAACAATGCTAACACAGTATCGAAAATTGTGAAAGATATGAACTTTTCAAGCCAACAGATGTTGATGAAATTAAGGAGGTACATGGATATCTAGTAGAGAAATCATCTGACTTCACATGACTCAGAAATATTATTCAACAGAAAGGAGAATCAATAACCTAATATGGCTTTAGGTCGAGAGAAGAGGCACATTCAACAAACCAAAAATTTAGACCTCAACAAAATTAGAATGTATTCAAAACTAAATCCTAGAGAAACCAAAACACCCAGGCATCACTGAGTGATAAAACAACTATAAAATTCTATGCATGTAGACTTTGGGTAGATTTGATCATCAACTATATTTACAAGATACCAAGGTCATTGTTTTTTCTGACTGTAGTATAGGTATCCATGATTATATCCATGGTCAAATTCTATTAAAGAAAGTTTAGGATACAAAATTCAAATTGATATAGATCTATCAAGAGAAGGAACCAAGGAATGCACTTATAGCAAGCATAATCAGATCCTAAAAAAACCCTAGGATACAACCCAAATAGAAGGAACAATAAGAACATAATGTCATAGAATATATTTGAACACCCAAGGGACATATATGAAGGATACACTCTATCCATCGTGGGTTAAATAAGGAAGGACACATATACAAACACAACAAGACACTTATATGTGTAGACAAAACAAGTTCAATCATAGATATCCTAGTAATTATTGTAGCAACTAAAGTCATCCCAAGACCAATAAGGAGAGGATAAAGTGAAATATCTTTTGAAATTCCTCCTCAACTTGAACAAAGATAATAAATTTAAACAATTCTATGTAATACAAATAAGTTCATTGTTAGCAATGAAATACAAATTCATGCACTAGTTATGGAAAATAATATTCCTAATGTAATTGTAAATCAAGGAGTAGAAATGAACCTCATCTCCTTGGTATTATGGGAAGAACTAGGGAATCCCTCATTACATCCCATTGACACTTCAATAAGAGTATCCAACCATGATAGCCATACACTAATGGGCATATTAACCACAATAAAAAATCAGACATACTGAATCAATACATGGAAAATATTTCAAGATAAGGAGCCATCAAATATTGTAATATCTTTGAGAAAGTGTTTAATCATTATTCAATAGTGGGTTTTGTCATTGGCATTGACATTTTTCCACAATAAATGTTTTGCGTAATTTGTGATGGGATGTTTTATATCTCTTTATATTTAATAGGAATATATACGACATAAATATAATTTATCTATTATTACAATTAGAATAAGGGTTTTGACCTTTTAATATAGTATCCAACATTTGGGGGGAATTATAATGAATTCATATTACTTGTAATAGTAAGAAGAAGTGTTGGAAACATAATCTGTTAGGGTTAACAACATGAAATCATATGAATCATCACATGCTGTGAACCATCATTAGGATTCCAAGTGACCTCTTGGAAGATGGATCCAAAGGTCAAGCAATTGTATTTATTCATTGATATGATACATGAATAAATACATGAGTTGTGACCTTTGGATTCATGTTCCAAGAGGCCCCTTGGACTCCTGATGATGTTTCCTATTACTTGACTATTCATATTTTGTCAAGTAAGTAACCCTAATGGATTACATTTCCAACAAGAAGCACACCACTAATAAACATGATTTGGTATCATGCAAGTGAACTCCAATAACAATTCCAAGGTCACACCAAACTCAATCAAGCCATAGGGTTCTCATCATAGAAGCAACATGTATCTAGAAAAATACCACCAAGAACCTAAAGCCAAACCACAAAAGATGACAGAGTGGAAAAGGAAAATAATGTGAAACATATAGAGGATAGACAACATGCAACTCATCATTGAAAATAAGAAACACTCTCTAATGAACCTTAGAGAAATATATTAGAAAGAGCGAGACATATTGTCCTAGACCAAGGGTTGATACCATTATTCGATGGATCTATAAATGGAGATGAAAACCTTTTTCTTATAAAATTATGCTGGGACCAAACAAACACGATCACAAATAAAATATAATGGATTGAGTTCAAAGGAACACTTTGAAAACAATGCTAGCATGGTATCAAAATTGTGAAAGAGATGAACTTCTCAATACACGAGCAAACATTGAGGAATGATTTAAGAAGGTATATGACTATCTAGTGGAAAAATCGTTTTCCTTCACACAACTTAGAAATATTATTCAATAGATAAGAGAATAAATAACCTCATATGAATCTACGTCTATAAAAGTCTTTGGAAAAATTTAATTTGATGTTACAAAGAAGGAGAACTTGATAGAGTGGTTTCTCATCGGACTACTTGATAGTGGTGAAACACATGTTAAAACAACAAATGCAACAAAATAAAAAGATGTAGTTTAATCCACGATATACATGGAAAGTGAACTAATGACCAATAGAACCCAAGCAAAGAAGCATAAAATAAAAATAATCAATGTACATATAAGTTGGAAGAGGGCTTAAAAAACTGAAGGATTAAAAAATGTAGGCACCTAAAGAACAACAATTGGAATAGAAAGGAGAGGACTCAAGGAAACTAACTAGGTTCAATTTCTACATTACACACAATATACATGGAAATAATGACTAATGACTAGTAAGAGACAAATAAAGAGGCATAAAAAGGAAAATAATGAATACAAAGAAGCATAAAAAGGAAAATAATGAATACAAAGAAGCATAAAAAGGAAAATAATCAATGTATATATAAGTTAAAAGAGGGATTTAAAAAGATAAAGGAATATTAAAAAAATGTAACGACCTTAAAAACAACAAAAGAGAAAACAAAGGGAGATGGAATAGAAAGGAAAGGACTCAACGAAACTAATGCCTTCAATTTATGTAGTACACACAATACATTTGGCCATTATTGGAATCAATGCCCTAACAACTCTAAAAATTAGCCAGGGTTTTTGAGAGGAAGAAGAAGAAGAGGTGCATTAAAAAAATCAAAGATTTGGACATTAGTAAAATCAAAATGTATTCAAAACTTACGTTTAGACAAATTAGAAGACTCAAACATTACCAAGAGATAAGGAAACTATAAAATTATATACATATAAACAATGGTGAGATTTGACCATCCACTATATTTGTATAGGATACTAGGGGCCATGGTATATTCCAATTGTGGGTTGGATAACCATGATAATAATCGTGATAAAATTATATTAAAGGAGTTGTAGGAGAAGAATTTCAAATTTATGGAAATCTACTAAGAGAAGGAACTAAGAAATGCATTAATAGAAAGAAAAATCAAATCTGACAAAAACCCAAGGAAGAAACCCAAATGGAAGGAATAATATGAACATGTTGACATAGAATATATTTCAACACCTAAGGGACATATACGAAGGATCCATTTTGTCAATTGAGTTTATCTTGGGTGGTTGGGAGGAATTATTGTTATCATCCACACCCCAAGTTCAATTCCCGCAAGTGACATGTTGAGATCATAACAAGTATATTGTTGTAATGAATTCAAGCCGTAATGTTGAATTATGTTGTTCCCTAAAGATTCTAGGGTTTACCCTGTTGAATTATTGTAACTTCGAAGAATATTCTACTTATATTCGAGTCATTATTGTATAGATGAAATCCCCTTTTGTGGATTGATCAAGTCGGGTCTTGTATAAGATCAAATCCCCTTTTGTGGATTGATCAAGTCAGGTCTTCTATAAGATCAAATCCCCTTTTGTGGATTGCTCAAACATGTATTTGTATGGTGGTAGTTGTAAAGTCAGCCCCTAGTAATTGTAAATCAATTTTAGCCACTTCTAGGAGAAGTCGACTCCATCAAGTGAAGAGACACAGCCCTAGCACCACCTCACAACTTGTATTTGTATGTGAGGATGGTGTCTCATTTGAACACACTCACTCACTCATCTAGTGCGCATATCTTGAAGACAGTTGCAGTTGCAGGAAGAAGTCTAATGAAGGAGAAGACATGTGCATGGTTGGTCTTGGTCTTTCTTTGGTGTTTTGGTCTTAGTATTGGCGTTGTATTGGAAATCTATTATTGAGGAAGTTTTGCTTGGTTTTCTTCGCCATGAGGGTTTTCCAGGATAAAATGCTGTGTACCTTGTGATCGTGTTTATTTCAGTGATCCTCTTTATACTGTTGTTTTGGAAATGCATTGAATGCTCATGAAATTTGGAAATAACCTAATAACAACAATAAAAACTTAACATGGAATCATATCTTGACTAAATAAAGCATCTTTCACTGGGCATCTAGACGTCTCTATTGTCTTACAAGAAAATTAGGGATTTTTACTAAAGATGAATTTTTGACCAAAGACCATCTTGGGAAGTGTGCCCTTCCCTAGCGCATCTTTTGACAGCTTGAGCAAAATTTTTCAGTGGCTGGATTCTATGGAAAGTCAAACCCTAGTTTTGAATTATACAAGAAAACCAGAACCATTACCAGAACCACTAATCTAGAAGTGTGCAAGTCTAGTTTCAGGGGGTAAAACTTGGATTTTTAAAAAACGGTTAGCTCCAACAAAATCACCTCAACCTAGTGCATCTCTTAGTAAGTTCATTTTCATTTTCTGAGCACTTTCATTTTCTGGTCATTTTATTAGCTCCAGTCAAGATGTCTGCAAGAACCAAGATTGCTGACAAGTTAGAAGGTGTGGAAAATTTCCATGCCTAGAATTATAGAATTGGACTCATTCTTGAAGAGAATGACCTTGAAAAATTCATAAAATAAAATGTACCAGAGCTCAAAGAAAATGTATCCAAAGAAAAGTAAAAGAAGTATATGATTAGGAATGAAGGAATAATTGAAGATTCCATTTAAGATGACTTGATTCCTCAAGTTTATTCTAAGAATACTCCAAAATATATGTTTGATTCCCTAACTAGAATGTATGAAGGAAGGAAAATCAACCGGAATATGAACATGAGAACCCAACTCAAGAATACAAAGATGCAAAAAGGAGAAACAATTCAAGACTATTTCTCTATGGTTTCTCAATTCAAGGAACAATTAGAGGAAATTGGAGACAACTTAGATGAAGATGAACTGGTGACGACAAATCTTAATGGTCTCACAAGACCTTGTGATGCTTTCATCCAAACTATTTGTGAAAGAAAAGAGAAACTCCAATTTGACAGTTTATGGGAAGAATGTGTTCAAGAAGAATCAAGAGTGGCTAACCGAGAAGCCATTCTATTAACAGATGAACATCAATCCCTAGCTGCTCATGCTAAGGGTGGAAAGGGAAAGTATCATTTTGAAAAGGAGACTCACTTTCATAAATATTCTCACTCTCCAAAGATATTCCAGAAATATCATAAAGGTCAAAGAAGGAAAAAATATTTTTCCTCCTACCAGTGTTATCATTGTGATAAGATGGGACACATTGCTAAGAATTGTCCTGCCAAAAGGGAAGAATACAAGAAGAGAAATAACAAAAGACATCATGCGCATGCAACTGAAGATGATGAGCCACCCAAGAAGTTAGCTAAAGAAGAGATTGAAAAATATGTTTTGTTCTCTACTCTCTCAGGATCTATGACACCTAGAGAGGATACTTGGCTCATAGATAGTGGTGCCTCTAAACACATGATAGGTCATAAAAACACTCTCTCTAGTCTTGTAGAGAAAAAATCCCATAAATTTTCACTTGGAGATGATTATTAGTACCCAATCAAAGGATAGGGAGAATCCACCTACAAACTTGATTCAGGAACTCTGATGAGAATAACAGATATACTCTATGTACTGGATTTGAAAAAGAACTTACTTTCTATTTCTGCTCTAGATAATGAAGGTTTTAGGGTTGCATTCGTCGATGGTGAAGTTCTTATGTGGTCTAAAGGAAAAACTATAGAATATGTAGTTGTTATTGGAATAGAAGAAGGTAGTCTGTACAAGTTAAAGGGTCACTCAAATTTTGCCTTGACTTACTCTACTGAAATTCCTTGTGAAATTTGGAATAGAAGGCTATCTCACATCAACTACAAAGCCTTACCATATGTGAGCAAGGTAGTTATAGGTTTACCATAACTAAAGGTTGATCATGAAGGTGTATGAAAGGGATGTGCACAAGGAAAGAACAAAAATAATCCTTTTCCAAAGAGCGACAATAAAGCAGAAGGAATTTTGGAACTTGTCCACTCAAATGTATGTGGTTTAATGCCATCAACCTCTCTAAGCAAGTATGTATACTATGTATCATTTATTGATGATTACTCTGGTAAAACATGGGTTTATTTCTTGAAGTCAAAATATGAAGTACTTGGAAAGTTCAAGGAATTCAAAGCCCTGGTAGAAAACCTCTCCGAAAGGAAAATCAAGAAACTCAGGTTAGAAAATGGAGGAGAGTACACTTCAAATGATTTTGGAATCTTTTGCAGAGATGCCAAGATTAAGAGGGATCTCACCACTCCCTATAATCCTCAACAAAATGGTGTAGCAGAAACGAAGAATAGGGCGATTATGGAAGTAGTAAAGACTATGATTCATGATCAAGATATCCCAATGCACTTATGGGCTGAAGCAACAAGAACAACAATATATGTCCCAAACAAATTATCCCATAGTGCACTTGGATTCAAAACCCCCAAAGAAATTTTCATCAAAAAGAAGCCAGAAGTAATCCATCTCAAAATATTTGGTTTTCTAGTGTTTGTACACATTCCGAAAGAAAAGAGAACTAAGTTGGATCCTTCAGGAAATAAATGAATCTTTGTTGGACACTGTGAGGTCTCTAAGGAATTTAGAATCTACATATTAGGATACCATCATATTGAGATCAACAAAGATGTAACCTTTGATGAAGATGAAACACTCAAGAGATCAAGAAAATACCATCTTAAAGAAGTATATGAAGAAGAACCTGTAGCTCCCAAAGTTGTAGAACATGTGAAGGAAATTGTAGTTACCCCTAATGATGAAATTCTAGAAGATCATGATATGATAGAATCTCAAGAACCTCCCCATATAACGCTATCTCACAAGAGAAAGCCAACTTGGGCAAGAGAAATTATTTAAGATGCTGAGAAGTATGGTGCCCCATAAGGAACCATGAGACAAAGAAATAAGCCTAATCCATTCTCCAGCTATGTGGCCCTGAGGTGTGATTTCGTAGATAAAGAACCTAATTTATTTGAAGAAGCCATTCAACAAAAAGAATGGATGAATTCCAAGCCAAAGAATGATGTGTGGGAAGTAGTTCCCAAGCCAAAGAATAAAGGTGTGGTATCTTCGAAGTGGATATACAAAATAAAACATGCAACAGACAAAAGTATTGAAAAATATAAGGCAAGATTTGTGGCTCGTGGATTTTCTCAAAAGGAAGGTATTAACTATGAAGAAACATTTTCTCTTGTAGCAATATACACTTCTATCAGAACCATCATAGATCTTGTAGCCAAATTGAAGTGGAAGTTGCACTGGATGGATGTGAAAATAACTTTCTTAAATGGTTTTATTGAATAAGAAGTGTATATAGAACAACCACATGAGTTTGAAGTTGAAGATAGAAAGACTCATGTTTGTAGGTTGAAGAAAGCTCTGTATGGGTTGAAGCAAGCTCCTAGAGCTTGGTATGGCATAATTGATTGTTTCCTGACAAGCTTGGGCTTTACCAAGAGTAAATTTGATCCTAACCTTTACTTCAAGTTTATGAATGATGAGCCAGTTATATTTCTACTATATGTGGATGATTTATTCTTGATAGGAGAATAAAATATTGAAATAAGAAGCTCGCTTCAGAATTTGAGATGAAATACCTAGGCCCAATGCATTATTTGTTACGTCTTGAAGTTTGGCAGAGCCTAGAGAAGATATTCCTTAACCAAGGGAAGTATACAGTTGGAATACTGAAGAAGTTTGACATGTTGGAATGTAAAGCCATGGCCACACCCATGGAAACGAATTTGAAGCTCCTGGTTGATACTTCATCAGAGTTGGTTGATACTATTGTATATAGACATATTATTGGTTCATTGATGTATTTTATGAATACCAGGCTAGATATATGCTTTGTTGTGAAAACCTTGAGTCAGTATCTGGTGGAGCCCAGACATGTTCAACTTGTAGCTGCAAAGCATGTGATGAGATACCTTAAGGGTACATTGGATTATGGTCTTTGTTATACTTGAGATCATGAATTCATGATGTATGGTTATAATGATTCATAATGGGATGGAAGTGCTTCAGACAGAAAGAACACTTTAATATGTTGTTTTAGTTTAGGGTTAGCCATGACTTCATGGCAAGGAAGGAATCAATCCAATATTTCTCTCAACACGGTAGAGGCGAAGTACATAGCAACATGTTCCACCAGTTGTGAAGCCATATTGAGTCAAAAGTTGTTGATAGGTCTGTTCGATCTAGAGATGGATGCTACCATGATCTTATGTGATAACCAAAGATGTATAAATATGACAGAGAACCCAATGTTCCATGATAATTCGAAGAACATAGATATCTGATACCAATACATTCATAACATGGTGCAGAAGGGAGTCGTAAAGCTCCAATATGTTGGCACAAATGAGTAGGTTGCAGATGTGTTGACTAAGCCTCTGTCTCATGTGAAGTTTGGGTACTTCTGAGACAAGATTGGTGTTGTCTGAAAGGACCTCCCTCGAAAGGGAGAGTGATGCTGATGATACTATGGTATCCTGACCAACAAAGGGTAGATCAATTAGGATTTTATATCCTAGGAAACTGATCATCTCTGGACAGATCCCTAAGTCCTGATAAGGATGGTATGACAGAGTACCTCTGCATGTATATGTGAGCTGTGGTCATTAGTGGTAGCTCAATTAGGATTTTATATCCTAGGGAATCTTATGATTTTTGGGTAGATCCCGAAGGTTCAATAATGATAGTCTGTCAGAGTACCACATATGTTGTGGTTGATGCACCTGCCTCATTCTGTTGCCACATATAGATGTTGATGATGTTTTTCTAGCTTCGTGATGTTAATGATGTTGTTCCATCTTCGTGTTGTTGATGATTTTGTTCCAACTTCATGATGATGATGATGATGACATTACTCCAAGATGCAAATGATGATGAGAAAAAACTTACGATGATTTATAGATGTGCAAGTCAGTGTTCTAGATGTTGATGATGATGTTTCCCTCTCCTTCTCTTGATGATTTTGTATTGAGTCATGCCAGTAGAACACCCTTCTCATTAAGGGGGAGTGTTGAATTATTATAAATTTGAAGAATATTATACTTATATTCGAGTCATTATTGTATAGATCAAATCCCCTTTTGTGGATTGGTCAAACATTTATTTGTATGGTGGTATTTGTAAAGTCGGCCCCTAGTAATTGTAAAGTGGTTTTAGCTACTTCTAGGAGAAGTCAGCTCCACCAAGTGAAGAGACACAACCCTAATGCCACCTCACAACTTGTATTTATATGTAAGGATTGTGTCTCATTTGAGCACACTCACTCACTCATCTAGTATGCATATCTTGAAGAGAGTTGCAGTTGGAGGAAGAAGTTTAACGAAGAAGAAGAGAGGCGTATGGTTGGTATTGGTTTGTCTTTGGTGTTTTGGTATTAGTCTTGGCATTGTAATGGCAATCTATTATTGAGGAAGTTTTGCTGGGTTTTCTTCCCCATGAGGGTTTTCGAGGATAAAATTTTGTGTACCTTGTGATCGTGTTTCTTTCAGTGATCCTCTTTATACTGTTGTTTTGGAAATGCATTGAATGCTCATGAAATTTGGAAATAACCTAATAACAACAGTAACAACTTAACATACCCTATGCACCATCCTCGAAATGAGGGGAAGTACTTGGGGCTTTTCCTAAGGATTTATAACTTGGAAAAATAATATGAAGGATCCATCTATCCATCATGGATCAGAGAAGGAAGGAGAAGTAGACAAACAAAACAAAACTCCACACGAGGAAAAAATAAGTCCAATTAGAGATAATATAGGATCTATTACAACAACTAAAGTCATCCCAAGACCAAGGAGCACAAAACAAGTCCAATTAAAGATAATCTAGGAACTATTACAACAACTAAAGTCATCCCAAGATCAATAAGGACTCACAAGAGAATATGGAAGCTCTTTTGACATGCATCTTCAACCCCAATAAAGATAATAGCTTTAAAGAAGTCCATGTAAGATAGATAAATTATTTTTTAGCAAAGAAATACAAATTCCTACAATAGTTATGGAAAAAAATATCCCTTGTTGCAGTAGTAGAGCAAGGAGAAAAAAACAACCTCATATACTTAATATTGTGGGAAGAATTAGGGAAACCCTCATTATATCCCATTGACATGATGGTAAGATTATCCAACTATGGTAGTTATACACCAACGGGTATATTAACCAGAATAAAAATTGAGACATACTGTATCAAAACATGGACAACAATTGAAGCGTTAAAATTGCCACAAAATTATATAAGATACTTTTTAGGAGACCTTGGATGTATGCCATGGTAGGCACTATATGCTTTGATAAGGAAGCCCTTGGTAGGAACTATATTATTTAATAAGGAATCCCTATTCTTTAGGAAGGGAATAAGGAAAATCATTGTTCCTTTGGATAAAAGAAAAATGTGATCAAATAAAAAATGATACAATAGACATGAGGAGCCATCTAGACCACACTAACATATGAAAAAATAATACATATTGACCACACTAACATATGGAGCATCAATACATATTGATGCAAAGATGCAATATTTGATAACCAAAAATAAAGGAATATGACAATCACTTAAAAAAGGACTCAAATATGGATTCACAAGAAGAGAAATGTGAAAACAAAAAAAACTCATGCTATACACATAATCTATTCAACAATTTCACTAAACAAACTAACCAGAAAAATATATATGAAGATGGAACTAACTAGATAAATCACCTCAAATAGTTTAAGAAAAGTATGAAATTCACCTGAGAAGAAGAAAAACCAAAACAATTAAAACTGGATATGGATATCGCCACAAAATAAGTTTCAATAAGAACTCGATAAATTTTCAAAAGGTAACTAGGTCACTCTACAAGTTCTCATTAAAATACCTCAAATAGTTTTAAAAAAGTATGAAATTCACCTCAAAAGAAGAAAAAGAAAAAGTAAAACAATTAAAACTGGATATGGATATCACTACAAAACAAGTTTCAATAAGAACTCCGTAAAGTTCCAAAAGGTAACTAGGTCACTTAATGCAGAGGTAACTGGGCTGCAACACACACACAATTACAACACACCTTGCTACATAATGTATAGGGGAAAAACAAAACATAAATACTTTTTCCGAATAATGAGGAATCCAATGGAAACTAAAACACTCGAAAACCCATGAAATCCAATACCATTCGTTTATTAATTCAAAGTAAATACATGATTTACATTACATCGATCCTGGGTTTAAAAACAACCGTGAATTTATGGTCGTGTGGTTGAAAACCACTACGAAATCATCCAGAGGGTAATGGTCCACGTGTATGGGATAAGATTATATTTCGCCCTTCCTGCATGCTCAACCAACCTGCAATCTTCTCTCTAGTCTAGCTTCTACGATTTCCTTGCTTCGTGGTTCACCAACGCCTTCAAAATCGCGTTCCATTTCTTTTTAAAACTCCTCCTCAGTTCTAAAAAGATTTTCCTTCCCTCCAAGAACGAGCTGTTACTTAAACCGTCTCTCTGTCTTTTGTCCGATTTCTTTGACTTCCCTTTGGCCTCGGGTTAATCACGTTTTGGTGACTCATCATGAATGCATACCAGTGTGAAAAAATCAAATGCGTACGACCACAATGTTGCAAATAAATAAATATCGTGACACTTGTAAAATTTCATTATGCACGTGTGTTTCAACATGAGTTTCACCATGACACTTGTAAAATTGATCTATACGTGGCAGTATCAACACGAGTTTTAGCACTTGTTTCAACACAAGCTTCAACACGAGTTTCAACACGTGTTTCAACACGAGTTTCAACATAGCAAGAGTAGTTATAGGAGTAATCAGTAGTTCGAATTTACAACAAACTGACTAAATAAAATGGACCACTAACACCGTCCTTATTCGACTTATTTCCTATTTGCAGAATAATTTTTTTTTGGGTAATGCGAATTACCCGAGCCTAAGGATGCTCCTGCACCATCACTCTACAAGTTCTCGTTAAAATGTACCATTTTGCCAAAGAATATAACTCTTAAGGCAAATGAAGTTGAACTTTAGTCGAAGAAAAAGCATACCTTGAAAACACGATATCTATGGAGCATAAATATAAAGTGAATTAAGAAAGGTTAATAATGGTTTAATAGCATTCTACATAAGGTTTTTTAAATAACCATTTATTGAGTTTATATTTTATAATGGTTTTATTGAGGACTACATAGATAAATTGAGTATGGAAACTTAAGATAGTTATGAGGCATAATGAAATAATTATAAATACAACAAGAGGGGTTGCTGAGCAACAAGTCCCTGCCCAAAATTTAGGAAGAGTTGAGTAGCCAGTGCATAGCCAGTGTGTGGATCCATAGCTGTTGTTGCCATTGTTCACTATAATTTTAATGATTTTTTTAATAAATAAACATGTGAAACGACATAAATAGATGTGCAGAGACAAAGAAATTTGAATAAGACACACCATAATTTTAATTATAATCCCATCACCGCCATGTTAAGTGCCTTTTAATGATATGATGATATCGAGTGCAGAGACAAAGAACTTTGAATAAGACACTATACTTTCAATTATAATCCCATCATCGCCCTATTAAGTGCCTTTTAATGATATGACAATATCGAGGCTATTGAGTGCAGAGACAAAGAAATTTTAAGAAGACACACTATAATTTCAATTATAATCCCATCACCACCCTGTTAAGTGCATTTTAAATGTCATCCAAGTGGCGATACACTCTTGATATGCCAGTACTCCATGCTAAGGTTCAATGCCAGGTTTCAGTTCATGCACTCGATCCCATAGAAGAGCCGATACAAGATTTGATACCAGGTGTTTATGCACTCAATTAGGTGGAAATGATTTTTGCATTCATGTTGTTCAGAACTAATTAATGCCATTACGATTGATAATCCAAGCCATGTTCATCCAACAGTTGCATACATGTCAAGTCCTTCGATAGAACAAAAACACTAGTACTAGATTTGATTGTAGATTCAACAACCCTTCAAGTCGCCATGATTTTCCGAGAGCAGAATATTATGAAGAGAGATGCAACATTCTATCAAGCATCAACCATGAAAACAGAGTTTGAAGCCATGAGCTATCTCAGTTGGATGAGGAAAAATATTAAAGAAAGAAAAGACAATCTTGCGAAGCACACATGAAACACCATTATCTCCTCATGCAAGTCTGAGAGCTTTAGAATGCTCTGCCTAGACAAACACTTTGAGAGCATGAGATGCAGAAAAAACATGGGGATTAGCACCTACACTAGTTGAAGGAAATGGGTTTCTCATAGAATTTTTGCTCATAAAATATTGGAAGCATTCCATAAATATGGTGCTTGAATTCCCCTCTCCCAGTTTCCCCCAGGGATTTAGCCCATTCTTCCCAATAGATAGTAGGTGCATATGCCGAAAAAGAAGCAGAATTAGCATTGATCCAAGTAGATGCCCATGCAGCTTAGTGAAGGCCCGTGCACAGGAAAGTCAAGGAATTGTTGCAAAGGTTAGTGCAAAACCAACCACATCCAAGTCAAGGAAACCCTACAAAGGTTATTGAATATTATCTGTTGTTGTTGCTTTACATGTGAGTAAAGGAAACATTGCTTGCTATGTAAACTGTTGA
Organism: Picea mariana; assembly: GCA_032191745.1. Lineage (NCBI taxonomy): Eukaryota > Viridiplantae > Streptophyta > Pinopsida > Pinales > Pinaceae > Picea > Picea mariana. The sequence goes on along the minus strand of JASDQU010309807.1, from coordinate 23,443 downwards.
AGAAATGGGGCTCCTCAAGAAACGCTTCAAAGTACTCCTTGTTATGCCAAGAAAAACTCCAGGGATACTACTAACAACGTAAGCTAAGGGCTACATATTCAACAAGTGAGTGCTTCAAAGTTGTACTATCATATGGATCTTCAAATCCTCGAGAAGATTGTAGCGTTGGTGCCAATCAGATCACATTCTCAGATGTAGGTATGTTTCCAAGGGTTAGTTAACAATTATTCTATATCTTTAAAGAAAAAATCTAAGAAAGTAAACAAATAGGTTTCTAGATAGCTTTATAATAACTAACAATATTACAGAGATTTACCAGAACTAACATTATGGCATAGTTTTCACCATCCTTCTAGTGCAGGGAAGACTTAGACTTTCCCCTTGAATCTCTCCAGCACCAAAACAAATTTGGATCTCGTTCGTAGAACCAGATCATTATCTCCATTGAGGATTTCGACTCTCGACTCAATGGCTAGAAATGGAGGCCCTCCCTTTCTCTTCCTAATCAAGGAGTGATATCTATCTAGGACAATTTTCATAGTAGGTGCATGGAGGACAACTTGCATAACTATGCATGAAGCAAAACATGTGTAAGGAGGTGTAGGGACTATGTGTCAAAATATATTCAGTTTATAAATACTTTTTTTACGCTATTGCAAAAATGGTATAGCATTTAATGTGAGGAAAGTAATGCTAGACTTAGTTCTAGCATTAATTGACTTGAAAAAATTACGCATAAAATTTGTTCTTGAAGGGGCTTTAAAATTAAGGTAATCTTAGCTTGTGCCTCGGGAAGAGGCCAAATAAGACCTCCAACTTGAAACATAGGTTAAATGCTATGAATTTTGAAATTTAATTGTATGATCTTTG
>JASDQU010309806.1:66464-83142 GCA_032191745.1 Picea mariana | reverse complement strand
AAATTTTACATCAAACCTCTCTACTTCAATTAACAATTTATCTATTGAGGTGCTACATAAAAATAAAAACAATACAACTAACCCTTGGTACGATAATGAATGTAAAATTGCTAGAAAATCCATTAGGTATGCTTCCAATGCATCTTTAAAACATGATAAGATAAATAGATTTAAAAAAATTCATTAATTGAAAAAACAAAATACATACATAGAAAGAAAGAGAATATTTTCCACCTATTTAACATAGATGCTAAGAAATTTTGGAGGAAGATTCTTACTTGTGAAACTGAAGAAAATAATAAGATTCCCTTGAAGGACTGGAATTTCTACCTTAAAAATGTTTATGAATCCCCTAATGTCATGGACAACATGCCAACAAACTCTACAAAGGATGAAGTTTTTTCTATAGAAGACATTAATTTTCGGGTTAAGGGGATCTCGAAAGGAAACGATAAGGACATTGAAGGTTACCAAGATGAAGTATTAAAAAATGGAGGACTTATCCTCATCCCTCACATACATAAGCTCTTCAATTTAGCTATCCAGCAAGGCTTCCAAAACCTTGGAATCAAAGCCTAATTGTACCTATTTTTAAAAGAAGGGATAAGAGTGACCCCTCTAATTATATGACCATTATGATTAGCACCATTTTAGCTAAGCTATATGGCAGTGTTTTGGAAAAAAAGATCGGCTCATGTCTAGAACGCCATGGAAAAAGAGCTAAAGGCCAAGCTAGGCTTAGAGGCTACCATTCCACTGTGGACCATCTTGTTACATTTAAAATAATTGCAGAGGAATTTTGTAATGATAAAACCAATATCCTTTTTTTTTTCATTGATTTTAGAAAACATTTTGACACTGTTCCGAGGACTAACCTATGGAATACATCAGAAGAGCTTAAATGCCCTTTCGAGTTAAGAGCTACTGCAGTAAGACTATATGAGAAATTTATTTCCAAGTTTAGGAACATTGAGGGTTGTTTAGAAGATATTAACTATATTATAGGATTCAAACAATGTTGTCCCATACCCCCTACCCTCTTTAGCATCTATATCGATAATTTAGAAGATTGTTTGGAGGATGTGGACTGTGTTGGTTTGACTCTTGCTAGTGTAGTCACCGTCCTCCTTCTTTATGTTGATGATAATGTTCTTATGGAGAACAATCCCGATGATGTAGGTATAAAACTAATAACCCTCAAGGACGTTTTCTATAACAAGGGAATGACTGTGAACACTGAAAAACAAAGGTTATGATAGTTAAATCCAAAAGGATCACCTAAAATCATTTTTTATTATGACAACAACAAATTGGAGGAAGTTCCTTCATATAGGTATCTTGGAATCAATATCCACCACAATCTCAATTGGAAATATACCATTGAAAAAAGGTTAAATGGATTGTGGAAATATTATTATGGGCTCGAAAACAATTGTAAATCAACAAACCTTTGGTTTTGGGTTAAAAAAAAATTATGTTTCACACTCTTGTCACTCTAATTATTTTCTATGTATGTGAAGTTTGGGGTTGTAGTATATCTAGAGAATTCCAAAGAAATATAAAACAGATCCAAAATAATTTTATAACTTATAATCTCAAAATTAAGGGCAATACACCCTATCCTATCCTCCTCAAAGAATAAATCCTTTCACCCATTGAGAGAATTTCTATGATTAGACATCTAATGTAAAAGAACAAGATAAACAACATGGATGACAAGAGTCTCCCCAAAATTGCTTCAAACTCTAGCCAAAATCACCAACAGCTCAATTAGGGATGACATAAAGATGCCAAATCTTGTGTAAATCATATGGGAATACAAGAAGAAGCCATCATGTCGAATATCAATAATATTACAAATATTATCACTCTTAAATTTAAGGAGTGTATGTGGTGTGATAAAGAATTAGTGAATAAAAGGAAATTAAGATTCCAAAAGGAGGTGGTCAACCCTAATTTAGAAGATCAAAATTACCTCTCTGTTTTGAAAAGTGCAAAGAATAAAATGAACATTGATAAAATAAGAACAAACTCTCACAAGATACATAGTGAAATTGAGCATTGGACAACTCCCAAAACACCATAGGATGAGAGAATATGTCACCTTTGTGACACTAAGAGGGTAGAAGATGAAAAACACTTATTCTTGGACTGCCCTACCTATACCTTCCTAACCTTTTAAGTCATCAAAATTATGTTGATTTTGGAACACTTCTCTCTATGCGTTTTGAGCACATAAATATAATTTCAAAGAAATTGAAGTAATATGTTACCTTCTTAAAATCGGATAAACTAATTAATCTCAATAAACGTTAATCATCATAATAATCATCATAAATGTTATAAAGCTTATACTATTATAATACCGTATTACAAATATCAAATATTTTAAATAACTATAAATTTAATTTGATCATATATTTAATGGAGTTCTATATTATATTTTGTTCTTATAATATAATATAATATATATATATATATATATATATATATATAATAAAATTATTATTATTTTATTCAATTATAAAGTATATATATATTTTTATATAATAATTATTATTATATTATAAAAACACAAATATAAAATATAATAATAAAAGTTAATATACATTTTTAAAACATAATAACTAATAAAAAAAATAGTAAATGAAAATACATAATATTTGGTATTTACATTTGTAATTACAAATTATAATAAAATATAAATTCTTGATAATAAAAGTTTATATATATATATAAAAAAAGAGTATAAACATAATAAACGGATATATCAAAATATTTTATTGAAAACTAAAATAATAGTAACATTATAATACCTAATATAATATTAATATTTACATTTATAATATTTTGTGGATGCAAGTTTGCCTACGACAAAGTCTATTTCATATACTATAATAAGAAATATAATTACTATAGTAATAATAATTATATAATTATTTACTATTTATAATTTATATATTATTTGAGATTCTTATTACACTTATTAATTTTTATGGTTGTGAAGTTTGGGGTTGTATTATCACTTGTGAATCCTGGATAAAGATAGATAAAATGAAAAAGAAATTAATAACTTATAATCTCAAAATTAAAGGAAATGCACCCTATCTCATCCTACTCTTAGAAACACGTCTCTCCCCCATTGAGAGCATGACTATGACTAGATACATAATGTATAAGAACAAGTTAAACAACATGGAAGAAAAAAGGCTTCCTAAAATTTCTTCAAAATCGAGTCGTAACCACCATCGACTTAAGTGAGGATGGAATAAAGATGCTTGGTCTTGGATAAAGTATTGGGGAATCATGGAAGACACCATTTTGCACAAAAAAAGTACTATTAAAAAAATCATCATATCAAAATATAAGGTGAAAATTTTGTGTGATAAAGAGTTAGAGGAAAAAAAAAAATTAAGGTATTATAAGGATGTAATCAACCCTATCTAGAAGATCAAAATTATCTATTTGTTTTGCTAAGTGTAAATAAAAAAATAATCATTCCTAAGATAAGAACAAATTCTCATGAGCTCCATAGTGAAACTGAGCATTGGTCAATCCCTAAAACATCATGGGATGAAAGAGTGTGTCACATTCGTGACACTAATAAGGTTGAATAGGAAAATGACTTTCTATTAGATTTTCAACCTATACCCATATTAGATCTCATTTTTAAAATGTTTGTCACACTACAAACCTTTCTAACCTCTTAACTCAACAAAAGTATGGTTATCTTGGAAAGCTTCTCTTAATGTTTTTTGAGCACATAAACAAAATTCTAAATAATCACAAGTAATCACTTACCCTCTTAAGGTACGATAGACCAACTTCGGTCTTAGTGGACATTAATCATCATCATGATCATATAAATGTTGTAACATTATAATATAATATTATTAATTAGTAATTAAATAATTCTATTAATTTTGGTCATATAATTATATGATATTTTCAAACATTATAGTATAATATTAAAATAATTTTATTGATTAATAATTAAAGAATTGTATTAATTTTTGTCATATGATTATATGATATTGTTTATTTGAAAATATCTTTGCATGTTATTGTTGATCGAAAAATTTGACCATCTAGATTATCCTCTCTTGGAATAAAAAAAAAAAATTCCATATGAGAAGAAGGAAATTTTGGTATATTTAAAATCCGAGTCCATATACTCAATATATCCATTTTTTTATTTAATCACCTTGATAACACTTTTTCAAGTGAAGCACAACTAATTTTATTTGAAATGTGATTTTCTAAAATTATGTCCATTCTTATAACCACGTTGAGTACTAGGTCTCCATTTTCTTGGTTCTCAATTTTTTTGGTTCTCCAACCCCATTTTCCCACTTCCTACACTTAGTCTAATTTTTTCTTGCAGGGTTACCTATGGATTCTCCTCACCCCTGCATCCCCTTACTGATTCTCCCATACTTAGTATTTTTCCATTCCCCTCACTCCTCTCTTTCATACCTACACTCATGCATGGATAGCCCGACATCCCCCTTTACCCCTTATCTTCTCACCCTAATCCACATTCCCTTCCCCCTCTCTCCTCCCTCACGACCTTCCCTAATTAACCATTTTTTAATCCCTCTCACTCCCTCATGCAAACCTCCTCCATGCATATATACAATCCCCCCTCACTGCTCATCTACACTCATTCTTCTCCTTCACCTTTCCCACTTCTCTCTCCGTATTCCTCCTCTCTCATTCACTTCCTCATTCACTTAATTTACTATGCCAAGTTTCAGACACTATACCATCAACGAATTATATCATAACATGTGGCACCTTATATATACCCAATTATATCATAACACATGGCATGCTATCCATCCAACCATATTATGACACATGGAAACAAATTATATTGTGACATGTGGCATCCTATCAGACTCTGAAACATGGAATGATTGGGTGTTGATTCATCAATGACTAGGCATTGATTTGTGCTGATTCAAAACTTATTAGATGATGATTGGGTTACAAAAATTTTAATTATTTCATGAATTATTTAAGGAGTCAAATCATTAAGTCTTTAGCCTCTAGGTGTTTAACACTAATATCTTGTTAAGTATTTTAATATATACACTAAAACTTATGAAAATCCCATGCATGTGGGATGTAACATCCCACTCTTGCGCGCATTGAATGAACTTATTCTTTAAGGACACTTGCTTGCAAGTGATCCATATTATTATGCTATTAGCCATTGATTATGATTATGAGGCATTATGGATGTGATTATATGTTATTTTAAATATTTACATAGACTAGTGCTATTTAATGGGTTCTCTTGAGTGTGTAGGACTTTGGACCTCGAGGATACAGAGGCATTGATGAAACCCCTTGTACTCTGGATCGAGTTAGGGAGTGGACTATTGGGGTTTTATTATTGTTGATATGACATTTGCACATCCGATTAGATGTTATGATGATTGATTTTATTTATGACATGATTCGATGATGATGCAGGATGACGATAGCTTTTTTACCAGAGTTACATGTGGAGTAGAGGGTTCATGCATGAAAACCAAAGACGTTGAGGAAGAGGTGTGGACAACATCCCTACCACAACCTACTAGCACTCCCGTCATGGCTCGAAACGTAGGTTAACGATTACCTAGTTCGAGAAGACCCACGATGCCATGAGGGAAGACTGCGACAGTCGCTCACAATGATTCTAAGCGGTGTGCAATAAGGAAGGAGAATTATTCTTTAGAGGCCCTTAGTATCCCACAAAATCACTTGGAGGAGTATTGACTCCAGGGTTTTTTTATGTCTACCAAGTCGGTCAAGAGGCAAGTGGCACTCTTGGAGCATGTAGTGCGTCCTGAAGGGCACATCATACAAGGGAAACATAATGAGGTGACTAGAATCCTTGGAGCACGTAGTGCGTCATGAAGGGCACATCGCGTAAGGGAAACAAAATGAGGCGAGAGACACCCTTGGAGCATGTTGTGCATCCTGAAGGGTATGCCACACAAGCGAAGTAGAATGAGGTGAGTGGCACCCTTGGAGCACCTAGTGCGTTTTGAAGGGCACATCAAGTTGTTAGCTAACAAGTGAATAAACCTAGATGGCCTTAGAACAAATGATGTGATAAGAAAGATTTAAAAACAATTTCCCTAATAAAAATGTCACCCAACCTAGGAAATTAAAATCTGGGTCTAAGTAATACTTGTGGTAAAAAATTAATAATAATCATCATTAAACATGTGACGAGAAGGGGGTAATAAATTAAATTGATTTATTAAAATCAAATTATTTTGGGGGATTAATTTTTTTTTAAAAAATGGGGGAAATGATTGTTTTTTTTCTACATATGCTAATTAAAAATTTATTAATTAAAAAGAAAAAGGGAAAAACGTTGATTTTTCTACACTTGCTAAATTGAGTTTTAGTTAAGAAGGGAAAAGAGGGAAACTTAAAAGAAATAGGAAACTAAGGAAAAAGGGGGAAACATAAAGAAAAAGAGAAATGTAAGGAAAAAACAGAATGACTAACTTAGTAAGAAACCTTGCTTTTAAGAACTTTCTAAATTGAACTCAACTAGGAATTTAGTAAGGGCGTAAGTCATTTAAAATGTGTAAGGGAATATGGGGAAACCAAGGAGGGATTTTAGGAATGCTTTTAGGTGGGTGAGGGAAATAGGAGTAATTAAATAATTAATGAAATTAATTTGTGTTGCAACTAGGGGGATGGGTGACATGTGTACGGGGGAGGTTTTTCTGAATTAAATTAATGAAAAATCAATTAAATGAGAATTTGGGAAAGAAATCACTTAGAAACTCTATAAAAAGAATGGAGGAGGGGGAGTATGGATCTCTTCTTCATGTGTAACATTACGTTGCATAATTTTTGACTTGACTCACTTATCTTGTGGGAGTTGGGAAACCCATCTCGTGTAACGAGTGGTAGTTCGGCCTTGTGAGGCAAACTGGGAGATAGTGTGTGTGGCCCCTTTGTGGTTCGGGGGGCTAAGGGGGAAGAAGATTACACCTAGCATTGGCTAGGAGGTATCGGTGAAGTCACATTGGTAGGCAAGAGGGAGATGGATGTAGCGTGTGTGGAACAACGATTTAGAGCGGTTGACTTGGGCTACGGTACACATGCGTTTATTGTGAATGATAGATTAATATTTTTCTTGCGCCTTCCATTACTGTACTTCTATTGTATAAAAAAAATGCGTTTACTCATTGTTTTTATTTAAGAACTTAAATTCGTCATAGATTTACGCTCGTTGCATTGAATTGATCCCCTTGGCAACCGATCCCTGATTTCTTTGACTGTTCTATTTCTTTTAATGATTATTATAAGAGATTATGCTTTATGTTTTGTCCTCATCCCTAGATCATCACTCCATGCCTGAGCAGTCGGCCAGGATCCTGATGGACGGTCATGACTTCGGTGTTAATAGACCTATAGATCCTAATGCCCTACTTTTCTATGCGTGGATGATGAGCGAAGGATAGTTTCCCAGTTGTCTACCCCTATTGATTGTTCTTGGTTGATTGATTATTGTTGCACGTTCCTATGATTGAGTATTTCGACAATCATCTATCATTCCTCTCTCTGAACCACTTGATATCCTCCACATTTTGATCTTTGCGTTTTCTTTGGGCTAGAAATTTTAATATATTACCTTTGCATTCTAAACATTCTCAGCATGTGGTCACTGTGTCTATTTAATCTTTGCGATTTCGTTTGATAACTTGACCCTTTTGTTTCATTAATGAAACCCAACGTTTATCATCGACAAAATCAACGAATCAAATGGTAAACCCAACATTTGTTTGACAACATCTTCAATTATTTTACCCTGTGAATTCATCTTTTTGTATGCCAACAATACCTCCCTTTACTCTGCGAATTTACGTTACGCTTTTACACCTCTGGCCTGTGATTTTACCTCTGCACTTTAATATATTTGAAGACAAGTTTATCTTACATATTTGTCCACTCAAATGACAATTTATAATGTATATATGGACTGTGTTTTGTCCACTAGATTGACATACTTTACATTATTTTTGGATTGCGTTTTTTCCTTGAATGGTAGTAAGGTTATGCCTTGAAATACAACAAGAATTTTCCTTGAGAGCCTACATATTTTTACACCTGAACGACCATGACATTTTTACTGGAATGCCTTCATTTTTTTTACTATGTATTGGCGAGCGTAGTTGTTGTGTATAGGGGTGCATTTCTATGTGTAATGGTCATGTTTTTTGGTGTAATGGCTGGGAGATATTACTTGGAATACATTGCGATCTTCACCTGTTTAAAACTGCAATTGCTACCTTATTTACATGGCAATTTTACCTTTTTAAGACGGCCAAATTGCTACCTTATTTACATGGAATTTTACCCTTTAAGACTGCAAATCATTACTCTTATTACATGGCAATTTTACCTTTATAAGACTACCAAATTGCTACCTTATTTACATGGCAATTTTAGCTTTTTAAGACTGCCAAATTGCTACCTTATTTACATGGCGATTTTACCTTTTAATACTGCTAATCGTTAGTCTTATTACATGGCGATTTTACCTTTTTGAGACTGCAAATTAATACCCTTATTAAATTGTTATTTTACCATTCTAAAGACTACAAATTAATATACTGGACAACAATACCAATTAGTTAGTAGACAACTATATCATGTGTACTATAGCATTGATGTGTCTAAGTCTTGATATGGGTGAATGGATGGAGATTGGGTTAGCTCTTATCAAGATTTTTCGACAGTTATTCAGACTGCATATCAACTTATCTTAGGCAACGTTTTTAGTATTTATATAATTTATGTTTTCACCATTCACACGATCTGCGTTTTTAACATTTATATGGTCTGTGTTTTCATCATTTATATGGTCTGCATTTTCAACATATGTTTAGAAAACCAATAATAAATTTTATTCTGACTGCATTTCTAACATTAATTGACAGTGAATTTATATCTGAATGTGTTTTAACATTCCTTTACAGTGAACTTATATCAATAAAATGATTTATATGACTGCTTTTTATTACATATTGACTGCAATATTTATTTATGGGTGTAATAAATAACATTGTGGTGGTGATTAAATAAGCATTTGTTTTGATAGTCAATAGAATTGATTTATTCTCTTATATAGACAACAACCTAATGTGTTTTTATATTGTCAAATTGACCAATAGATTTATCACGAGACTTATGTTGGAAAACAATTATACTTGTATATAAGTAGCGTAGATCTCTTATAAAATATCGATTATTAATTTAGACAACAATGTCGAGTATTTTATAAGCAACATAGATCAATAGTTCAGTTAATTTCATGGACGGTGTGTAATTGTTGATCAACGTATTTGATTTTGTTAAGAATCTAACTTAGTTCACCTTATGATAACATTTATGACAATAGTAGCTTGGTAATAGTTTACCCTTCATGCTTAGACATCTTGCTTAACAATTAATGGTTTTGGTTCTTGGTGAAGTCATGTAATAGCTTGAGCTTTTTCTTGTTGAAGGAAATCTTCTTGCGCCTTCTTGACCTATTCCTTGGGGGTGTGGGTGTAGTCTTCTTGTCTGTTATTTCATCTCCTAGCGCGTTGGATTTATCTCGAGTCCTTGGTCTAGATAGGTTATGTGGTGCTAGGGTTATTGTCGCAGCTTTCATTTGGGGACACCATGACTCCTGATGAGGGGATCATGGCATGCCCTATTGGATAGAGGCAAATGATAACGTGGTCGGAGTCTGTGCTTCTCGTTGTGGGTGTTTTTTTATCATTGTAAGTTCGTTGTGGGTGCTTGGGTTGTAATGCCTTTTTGCAATGGGTTTTTGCGCCATAGAGGTTCTAGTTACTGGTCATCGAGACTGTTGTTTTGGGATGGTGGATGTTGTCCCTTAGCTTGTAGGCATTGTCATGTTTGTGTCGGGAGGGTAGTCATCTCTATCTGTCCTTGATTTCCACATGTTTCTCCCAGTTGCTCGATGTGTTATTGTGTGAGTCGTGGTTGTATGTTTTATGATCTGCATGCATGGTGTTTGTCATCCAGTTGCATGGTTTAACTGTAATCATTTTTTTCATCCTGTTTTAAATAATAATAAAAAAATTTCCTTCATGTGGCATCACAGGTAGTCATAACGAAGGGGTCATTACATGGGATATCGTTTTAAAGAAAAAAGTTGAAATCTTAATGGGATTGAATAAACTAAGATCAAGGGATAAGATTAACCTATGAGTTAAATGGATGATTTTTGAAAGATGAATTTCTGGAAGCCATAATTTGAGATCCGGTAGTCAGATTTGGGTAAAATATACCTCGTTAAAAAATTAATTTGGTGAGGAAGATGATGGAATAAGTTTCAGGAGATAAAATTTGCATTGATACTCTCAGAATTTGAAAGAATAGTCAACTTGATTTTTGTGGTTTGATGATAGATCTGCTTGGAACCTCAACATTGTGAGGTCATATCTTGAGATACAAGACTCCAAATTGCACTGAGGAGGACTCATTGGAAAGATGAAATGATGAATATTACATATAGAATGTTTCCAGTGGCTGAAAAATAAAATATATTAATTAGGAAATTAAAACACAATCCACTTTTTTTAAAGGAAATCAATTTGAAAATAAAGTTTATTAAATGGACTTTATTAAAGGAATAAGTGGGCCATGTTTGGGGACACAAATTTCAATGAAAAAAAAAATAATGAGAATCCAATCAAGCATTAATTAAAATTGGTTTACTCCAAAAATGAATTGTGGAAATTTCTAGAAAGGCAAACCCTAACTATTTAAAGAATAATGAAATAAGATTTTAAAAAGGAAAGAGAAGGCATTGTCAAGGGGTTGGCACTCTAAAGTTTCTACAATGGTGAATATTCTGAAAGAAGTAAATTTTTATATCTCTAAGATTCGTTGGTCTGGCCTGCTAAATCTTGTCTCTATACATCTTCTTATTTTATGTTTCTTTCCATCAAATATTCCATGAATGTAATGAGAACAAGAATATTTGGGTCTGAGCAGTTATTTATTTGAAATATTAGTCATCTTGCAACATTTCAGGTCCAGAGGAGAAATATCCCTCCTTGTAAAAAGGTAATTGGTATTTCATTCGGTTTATTAGTTGTCATTGAGACTTTTTAGAGGTTGTCTCAGATATCTTGTTTATGACATTATTAAAATTTTCATATTTGGGATATTGTTATAAATTTATTTTGCAGAGAACTACTCGAGACACTACATTAGTGATTTCTCTGAGTTGATTTGAAAGAATGTGATTTCAAATGTATTTCCTATCAAAATAAATTTTGGGTTGTAATGAAGTTATTGTTTAAATTTCCTTGAAGGCCTTTTCATTTCCTCATCTTGCAAAAGCCATAGAATATTACGCGTTCAGTTTATCTTACAAGAAAGAAAAAATGTCAATTGAATGGAGACTCTAAAACCATGTAGAAATAAATCTTTGTTGATAGAATTCATCTTATATTTTCTTTAAATAATCTGATGTATATTTGTATAACTATAACACCCATATAGGATGTTAGGAAATTAATCATTCCTTGAATACAAAGAAAATAACAACTTTGTTTTAACATAATTTCATTGATTTTCATTTACACAATTCTTCTACATTTGCTTAATGATAAATCTAAATAACATGATGAAATAAGTAATAGGTTAACTCTAAGATTTAGAACTTAAAACAAAAGTATATAAAAATATCAATAACAAAATACCACCGAAAAATACCTCCTCCTTAGTTTGTCGAAGCACCTCATTGTAATGTAGTCTTGGGCGCTTCCAATGATTCTTTTCCCGCTTTCCTAGAGTGAAACAACAGAATCCTTCCAACCAGCTAGAAGTCTAGCTGATTTCCTAGCTCCAAAAAGCCTTTTGGTTTCTTGGCCTTCCATGCCCCTGACTCCAAGAACAACAAAGCACAAATGCTCAAACAAAACCATCATAAGAAATATATCTTCCAAAGTTTTCACAACCTCTCATCATGCTCAAACCTCTCAAAGCCCCCCTTCCTCACCACTTCTCCTCCCTATTTATCAAGTTTCCATACACCCTTCCCCAAGTCTCCTCAACCACCCTCATTATTATCCATCAAGCTCCCTTATCCATATTTTTGGGAAAAGATTAAAATAAAACTAAAATATAAATGACTTGAATTAAACAACAATAAATAAAATGAAAAGTCTTTCTTCTCATGCTAGCAAATAAATGTAATTTGACAATTTTCCCAAAATGTATATAACACCCCATCATGCCCATTTAATTCATCATACCTACCATCTATCAAAGTCAAGAAGGTATTTAATGCTTCTAAATATTTTGTATGCAACATAATTTATATATTCAATAAACATTCAATTAAATAGTTAATAATTTACTTTAATAATTGATACATTAATTAATTGTACTAATGTACATGGGTAGGGTATGTGTGCATAGCTAGCGGACACATATCTCATGTATGTACTAATGATAAACATCCATTGCCTCTAGTGCATAGTTTCTATATGATCACCAAGACATGTAGGACAACAGATCAAGCAATGCATCATTTAATAATCTTAACGAATAAAATTACACCATTTCTTCAATAACTCATTATCACACTTAAAATATCAATAGGAAATCAAAGAGGATTTTAAACATGGTAGGAACCAAGTGATTAAACAATAGTGGAATCTCTAATCCCCAATTATTATTCTCAACTAAGATCGAAGCATTCTTCCTTCCTAATCTACTTCCATCTTCCATCCTTGTAACAACCCCTTCATTACGACTACGGGCGAAGCAATTTTTTTTTTTTTTAGAATTAAGAGGTAAGAAGGTGATGACAACAACTCTTTAACCACACCATTGATGACAAATGCAAGCACGCAGTCCAGAAAATAGGCTACTATGACACCACGCATAGGCCCAAGGGCATCTAAGCGAACATGCATAGACAACAAGGAGAAAGAGACTAACTGCCCGACACAAATAAGACAAGCCTACAAGATTAAAGGATAACATCCCTTCTTAACACAATGGCCTTGAAAAAAAAGACTAGAACCTCAAGGCGCGTGAGCCAAACGCATGAAGGCGCTCCACCCATGCGCCTAAAGAAACTTGCCACACTTGTCCACACTCACTCGGAAAGCACCAACTCCAGCCAAGTTCTCAATCACCGCTATCCCATAGGGCACGCCATGATCCCCTCATCAGGAATCATGTTGTCCCCAGGTGATAGACACATTAATAATCTTGGCACATCACATCCTATCTGGACCAAGGACTCTAGATAAATTCGGCGTGCTAGAACCGAATACCGCGAGGAAAACCACACCCATACCCCAACAATAGGTTGTCGAAACGCTAGAGGATGGAGACAAGGGAGGACAGAAGCCAATACATGACATCGTCCATGACCCAACCAATCACCCAGTCTAAACTATTTTAACATGGCTTGCCATTATAAACGAAGCACGTCTAAGTTACAATTACTCATTAATGCACTCACTAATTTAACGTTAATACACTCAATTTAGAAACTATAGGTAATCAATACTAGAACTATAATTATAATATAATCCAACCTCAATTATAAATCCATTTAGCAAGTCTAAAATTGGAAATCTAGTCTTTACTCACCAATCTAATTCTAATCATTATTACACGCTAAGGGACATTTCTATATTAATCCAAAATCTCCATCCAACTAGTCATTAACTTAAATAACAACATTAACAATCTTAAAGTAAAATGCTTCCATTATAACACTTATTAACAATTAATCTCAACAAGTAGACTAGCTATATTGACCGAACTAACAATACTAGCTGTCATGTAACATTGAGAAGGAAACTGTCAACTATTAACATCGTTGTAGCAATATAACAAAGAAACAACATAGCAATTACATAACAATTAATATAGCAAATAACAAGGAAAGTGACATAACAATTAACATAACAATTAATTTAGCAATAACAAGGCGATTTACATAATTGTTATCATAACAAGTAATATAGCAATAATAAGGTGATTAACATGTTAATCAACATAACAATTAATATAATAGTAACAAGGCAATTTACATGATTGTTAACATAACAATTAACAACACATTAACAAGGCGATTAACATGTTAATTAACATAACAATTAATATAACAGTAACAAGGCAATTAAATGATCGTTAACATAACAATTAATAGCGTAATAACAAGGAAACTTCCATAATTGTTAACAATTTAACTCGTTGTAGAAATTAATCAATAAGAAGGAATATACTGACCATTAACTCACTGTAGCAATAACATGGCAATTAATGGAGAAGACATCGCGGTAGTAGTTATGTTGGCAGTGAGAACGTTGGGTATAGTCAAATTGAAGGAGGATAAAAGACAATACAAAAATGCGGCAAGATCAACTCAGGGTCATTCAACAACAATGTAGTCACAGTTTTAAAGGAAAAACATTGTACCACACCTCAACACAATGCAGTACACAAATGGTGGAAAATCATGCCCATTCCATGACACTGCACTCAAAATTAAATTGCAAGATGTGGTCATTCCAGCAACGACACAAAAAACAATTAATGGGAAAAATGTGGTCAATCAACAACAAAACTTAATCAACTTAAAGGCAATTGGTTGTGCTACTTATCAGCCAATTCGTGGTCATTAGTTGGCAACAATAAAATCAACGCAATCCACGTAGGGAGGGATACATAAGTTTGCTGAGATTAGCCATTCAACCAACCATTCAATTGAAATCGCTGAGGTTAGCCCTTCGATTAAAAATGCCCAGAAGAAAAAAAAAACTGATGGGATTAACTATTCAAGCGACCTTTCAATTACAATCACTGAGATTAACCTTTCTATTTAAAACACCTAGAAGTAGATAATGTTGTACCTGCATAAACATTCGCTACAATAAACATTTTCTATACCATAAACATTCACTAATTGTTCATTGTACATACAATATACCCGATCAATAATATCGGAGGTAGGAGGTAGCTAATTATGTTTACTAGAGCCATATTAGACCAGTTGTTGATATAAAGCGGAGAAGATGCAGGCTTCATAATTATTGCTTAGTTTTCAGGAGATGCAAGGTGATATATTGATGTGCAACCTTCAACAAACGTGAAGTAATAACCAAGTGGGTACGAATTAAAAATAACAACACAGGTTAAAGAAATTGACAACGTAGACTTCTTCAATGCACCAAATTTGTCAACGAAATTCTATTTTACACCATTTACACAGAAGCAGGCAACTAGGTGACGTTTTATGAGGAATTAGTTGTAAAGGGAGAATTATCCGTAACTCTGACCTCCAGAGCTTAAACTAGATAGAATTATTATAATTCCTCCTTCCTACAGTAAGAGGGTTTTACCCAGGACCTTGTAGAAATATGAAGGTTTCATTGGAAAAAGTGCAAGTCTGTAAGGTAATTATGGTTTAGGACATTTTGGTTTTTAGAATTTTTTTTACTTTTTATAAAGTAGGCTAACTCACCAGGTAGTTAAGAGTATCGAATGGAAGTCATAAAGAGTAAAACTTAAGGTGAAATCACTGTCACAACCAGTGGCCAATAACGTAGTTTTAAATGTGTGGTTTCAGTCTTGATAAAGGAAAATTGCCAGAGTAACAAGGGGCCCAATGCAGAAAAGAAAGATAAAATTTCACCATCAATCAATAATTTGTCGGGTCAATATCCATATCAAGGTGCAAGAAAAACAATCAGCCAAGGACAAACAACAGAGGTAGACGACTGTCAGGAACATCCTTCACTCCTCATCCACACACATAAAATAAGGGCTTTGAGATCCGTAGGTCTATTAACGTTGAAGCGACGATTGTAGATCAGGCTCCTGGCTGACTGCTCAGGTGCAGACTGATGAGCTAGGGAGGAAGGAAAACTAAACCACAATCAATAAAACTCAGGATGGTCAATACATGCAGGGGTCTAAGGCCATGGGAAATCAACCAATCATCAAGAGAAGCTATGGGGAAATTTTAGTCATCAATTAGAATGCCAAAAATATCATATTCTTTAATTGATTAAGCATACAAAAATGAAAGAATAAATCATACTAGAAATGTACCACGTAGAAATAAAGGAAAGCGTACCATTTCCCAATCGCCCACTCTGATTTGATGTCCCACGCGCTTTGCGTTGCTCCTGCTTGTCAACCGATGAGACTTCACCGGTACCTCCCAGCTAACGCTAGGGGTACTCTTCTTCCCCCTTAGCCCCCTGAGCCATAGAGGGGCCACAAACACTAACCAAAGATTCAACTAGCTCCCATCTCGCCTCGCAAGGCCGAGCTACCACTCCTCACCGAGCTAAGTATCCCAATTCCCAAAATCTAAGTCAATCAAGTATAGATTTTTGTAGCGTAATGTTACGCAAAATAGAAGAGCCCCCTCATCATTCTCCTCCCTCCATTATATAGATTCTACAAGTCAAAAACTTTCCCAAAACCCCTTTTAAATTATTTTTCATAAACATAATTCATAATAATCCTCACGGTACATGTGTGACCCATCCTCTTATTTCCTCCAAAAATTAAATTGTTTAATTAAATAATTACCCTTATTTCCCTCACCCACCTAGAGTCACTCCTAGAATCGCTCCTAGGTGTCCCCAAATTCCCTTAC
>JASDQU010309806.1:47757-64502 GCA_032191745.1 Picea mariana | reverse complement strand
CGTGGAAACCCAAATCAGGAGAAAACCACAGAATGTTTTTTCTTATATGTCTTGAAGAATTACATTCATTGGGAGCACCAAATTCCTTTGTTTTCCAGCTACAACTGGAAGGACACTCCAACCCCCTAGTTTCTTAGGCTACAACATGAGGGAAGCTCCAAATCCCCAAATCTCTGGCTACAACTAGTAGGAGGCTACAACCCCAAATGTTCTCCAGCTACAACTGGAATGTGCCTACAACCACCTATCATTGCCCCATCCTGCCACCCTGAAGTAGAAGTAGAATGATGAAACCACTATCACACTATCACTGTGAGATATACCACTGTAAACCTGTACTAATAAATCTAAACCATGCATCAACCTATACCTCAACCTGTAATCAACCTGTACCACAAAAAAGTGCATCAACCATGCACCAACCTATAATCAACATGTACCATAAACAAGTGCATCAACCATGCACCAACCTATAATCAACCTGTACCATAAACAAGTGCATCCAACCATGTGTCAACTACTCATCAACTATGACTCATCAATGTGTACCAACATCATCAACTATACACCTCATGTATGTGCGCCAACTCATCAACTACTTGTCTCAACCATGTACTCAACATGTACCTCAACCAAAAGCCCTCATAAATTTCATCATCCAAATCTAATTTGTAGCTCTGTAATAGACCTGGTGTATATGATCACATTTCTACAAATCTTCCTTAACTTTAAAAACAAGAGACTAGCATTTTCATCAAACTATTCCTTAGTCTCACATGCCTAGTTTTGGATTAGTCAACAACCCTAACTTGAAGTAATCATAACTTTGAGCATGTAATGTATAAAGATCTGAAACTGATACACAATGTTCTTCAGTTTGTTTTATGCAATTCCTATAAGTGGCACTACTTGGAACCTCTCAGAAAAGGAGTTATAGAAAAAATGGCATACCTTGTTGAATTCTAGATTATTCTACAGAGCGACCTTGTAGAGCATGCCCCACACAAAATATTTGATGAAATGATATGAAACTGTTACACCACATACTACATACTATACCCTAACCAACACAATTGGTCACACTAACTTTATATTTGTTATGAATAATTTATGACGTTTTTACCCAAAACACCTGATTTTGACTAGTTTCAGGACTGGCCACAAACCCTGTTTTCAGGATCGGGATCAAGGAGAAGTGGGCGGTCTTGACTTTAATTGTAAGTTGATTCATTTTGAAAATAATAAAATAATACTTTTCCCATCCAAATTCATGAGTTATATGTGGTTTGTGTAATTTATTCTTAATTTCTAACCCTCAAGTAGAAAAGTAGCATGCATGCGTGGTTGTTTGTTTTGATTGGAGGATAACCTTGGAAGGAGCAACACAAGTAAGTGGGAAAAGCGCAATGGAGGATCTACACCAAACATCAGTAAAAAGGTTAGTAGTTCCTTTCCATGCATGTATCGTGAAAAAGGGGTTTAAGTTTTGGGTGGCAAGTTAAAAAGTCATTTTTGTGCGGAACGATGAAACTTGAAAAATCTCAACCTTATGGTGATTAGATATAAACTTGACATCATCGTGAGGAGGTGGGTAATTGAAGTTACCCATCAAGGATGGGCACAAACCAACTCCTACATTAATGACACCTGGTTGAGGATTATCAATCATGGGGACCGTGGATGCCCCCAAAGCTGGGTCAGGTCTAGAGAAGGACAATTGATCGATGGTCACTATTCCACCCTCGTGTGGAAACAGCAAGACTCAGAAAACTGTAGCAACCACATCTTGCATAGCATAAGTCCAAATCCATCCTAAAAAGAGATTATAGTCGAGGGTAGCATCGACTACCTCTACTTCGACACACATGGTCTTCCCTCCTAACTACAAAGGGAAAGAAGGAACGATGCCATGTGGTCGGAAAGAATGACCGTCGAAAGCAGTGAGGAGAGTACGTGATGGAGACAAAGTGGGCTGGCTAATGGCCTTCCAACATGCTAACGGCATAACGCATGTCGAGGTACCCTCGTCGACCACCGTGCAAAATATATTCCGTGTAAAAATTTTCGTGGGATGAGCCACTACTATCTGAAACGTGACGTGGTAAGGCAGACGAGGTTTTAAGTTGGTGGTATCTAACATGATGGTACCCGGGTTACAAGTCACAGTAGAGCCTAAAGCAGTTAACAAGGCTTTCCTCTGAGTAGGGCAGCTTTGGAAGACTTCCAAAGTAGACATCGCACAAGGGGTTTGTGATAAATCTTCCAGCACAGAGTAATTATGGGCGGCCCTTGCATTTGGGTTGTGAGAAGCTTTTTTAAATGCACCCTTTGGAATGTGTGTCATTGTTTCTCCCAACATCTTCTCAATCTGTAGAGGAAGAGATGGGAGTTCGGCTTCTTTTCCCTTCTCAGAAGTCTTTGGTTAACTATAGGCGTGTGCTCTAGTTGATAGAAAAGCATCACCTTTCACCATATTGATGCAGGAGCATCCACAACACATCAAGCGAACCAGCACGGAGTGGAGAACAGTTGGACAACGCCTGCACCAAATTTTGAAACACCTTGATATTGTTGGGCCAAACATTGATATGTGAATTTAATGAAGCGCACTTGTACATTGTAAATGGACCTTGAGCAGATAAGCTCAAATCCTTAGTCGATATGAAAGCAATTAATAGATTTAATGATGTTACATAGAAATTAATTGTAGATTTGATAGTTTCAGTTTTCGAGAGGGAAACAGGATATAGACACCCTCCTTTGTACATTGTAACATTATCATTGAGAGCAAGCAGAGCAGAGCAGAGAACTTGTGGAGAACACCCATGCACACATTGAATTAATAGAAGCAAGGTTTTGATTTAGTTTCATGGTTTGTGTTGGTTCTCTGTGTTGATATTATGCTCATGGATGTTTGTTTTCTGTCATACATTAGCTTTGATATGTTGTGTATGTGATTTCATAGTTGAATAGAAATCTGTGAGAATAGGAATTTAGTTTCAATTGTTTCTCTAGTCTGAACCAGAGATTCCTGCATAGAGTGCAGTAGAATTTGTCCACAAGGAGTGCGTGACTGCAAGGTTCAGATAGAGAGAGATTTTGGTCTAGGTTTTCAGGAGTGCAGATTTGGTCACAAAGTCGTGAAAGGCATGTGCAGGCGAGAAAAGGACCCAGAGTTGTGATTCTGAGCTAAGGAAGCAGAAGGCTTCTGCAGCAGGAGTGCGCAGAATTGAAGAGTTCCAACACTTAGTCGTATTTGGAGATTTACTGCAAAGAGTGCATGCAACAAGTCCTCATACAGATTTGTGAAGCGAGGATAATCTCAAGAAGGATAGTCCCTTTGTGACAACGGTGAAAGCGAGCCGACGATTCCCCAAGATGAAGGCACGTTTGGGAGTCTCAAGTGCAGACCTAGAAAATAGGTCGTTGTAGAGGCATTTGATTATTTCCAGGAAATCCTTCAAGGAGGAGGAGCTGATGGCCAGGATTCGCAGGATATATCAGCGAAGTACCGATAGCCATCAGATTTTGGGGAAGTTGCGCAAGGTTTAAGCGTGTGCGCACAAGAAGGAAGGTCATCGGAGCTCAGGATATCGGGTTTTCTATGATCGAAGGATTTGCATATGACGAAATCACGATAGGTGATTTCTCGAGAAGATCCAGGCTGTTGATCTCAGCATGGTCACGTGGTGCGATATCCCGGAGAGTCAGGGATTCGGCACTTCGAGACTTTTGGTGTCGAAGGGATCACAAAAGATTCGCGAAATCCTGAATTGCGAAGAGTCCTATAGTGATAGTGGGCGATATTGACAGGTGGCATCACGTATCGAGGTTTGGGACTTGGGAGGTCCTGTGAACCGGTGCCACGGAAATCGAGAATTCCCGATCGACGATTTTCTGATAGCCACAGGTGTGTGGGGTCCAAGTTTCAATAGAGAGGACAGGTGTCATCGGAGAATCGGTACATCGGGACTTGGAGGTTGAAGTTCTAGCTCATTGACATCACGAGTAGCGATATCCCGATAGGGGAATCCCAGATGGTTGAAGGGGAGAAAGTCAGTGATTGACTGTATCAG
The DNA here is from genome assembly GCA_032191745.1 of Picea mariana. NCBI lineage: Eukaryota > Viridiplantae > Streptophyta > Pinopsida > Pinales > Pinaceae > Picea > Picea mariana. Next base: position 60,426 of record JASDQU010309806.1, on the reverse strand, counting down.
GGTTCGGGGACTCGTAAGGCATAAGGAACGCGAGAGGAGAATTCATGATATCGCGAATTCCGATTTCCTGATTTGATAGGGGAGATCAGTAAAGGAGTAAGCTGTGGGTAGAGAATTCCCGAAGGGAATTAGAGGAGCATTGTCGCTCTTCGGGCTGAGTTCAGTGGAGATCCTGGTGATCGCGATCGTTCTCCGAGGAGTGGGGCAGGTTGCGTCAGAGTGGTATCAGAGCCGGACATCTTTTTCTTTTTGTAGCAGAAGAGGAATAGGGGAATACATCATGCCACCAAGAAGAGAAAGGCAATCACCTGATTGAGAAGACATGGATGCTCGAAGAAGAGGTAGGCCGGCAGGAAATGTAGAAATGGAGTGCCAAATGAGAGATCTTGGAGAAAGGCTTGAGGAGATGGAGACAGCACAGAGACGGGGAGCTGGCATTGGAGAATTCAGTGATCCCGAGGTTGAAGAAGAAGCTAGACACGAAGAAGAAGTCACAACAGAAGATGCTTCAACCGAGCGGTTGATCAGAGCCATTTCTAGAATGAGGTCAAAGACGAAAATGGATATTCCAGGCTACGAGGGAAGTCTGGATGCAGAAGAGCTATTGGACTGGATCCGAGCTCTTGAAACCTACTTCGATTCTAAGAATATCGAAGAGAATAAGAAGGTAAGGCATGCTGTTACCAAGTTGAAAGGACATGCAGCCTTATGGTGGGACGAGCTACAGGCGGATAGACGTTCCAAAGGAAAATAGAAGATCAAAAGCTGGGATCGGATGATAGCGAAGATGAAGGCAAAGTTCATCCTGAGGGACTACTAGATCACACTGTTCAGGCGAATGCAGAACTTGAGACAGAAGTTGATGATGGTGAAGGAGTACACCGAAGAATTTTACAGGCTCAACATCAGGGCAGGTCATCGAGAGAGCGATGATGAGAAGGTGGCGAGATCCCTGAATTTGGGATACCCAGCTCGGTGAGGAGTGGTAGCTCGGCCTTGCAAGGTGAGATGGGAGCTAGTTGAATCTCTAGTTAGTGTGCGTGGCCCCTGTGTGGCTCGGGGGGATAACAGGGAAAAAGATTACCCCTAGTATTGGCTGGGAGGTACCGTTGAATTCTCATATGTCGGCAAGAGGGAACGCCACGAAGCATGTGTGACATCAATGCAGAGTGGGCGATTGGGCAATGGTATGCTTTACTTTATTTCTGTGTGGTAGATTGCTAGTATGATTTATGCTTTTAGTTATGTATTCTTAATCAAGTAAAGAATATTTTAGTCTTGGTGTTCTAATTGATGACTGAAATTTCCCCATAGCTTCACTTGATGATTGGTTGATTTCCCATGGCCTTCGACCCCTGCATGTCTTGACCATCCTGAGGTTTATTGATTGTGTTGATTGCGGTTTATTTTTCCTTCATCCCTAGCTCATCCATCCATGCCTGAGCAGTTGACCAAGAGCTTGATCTATGGGCGTCACTTTTCCATTAATAGACCTATGGATCTAAACCCCCTACTTTACTATGTGTGAAAGAGGAGAGAAGGACGTTCTTGTCAGTCATCTACCTCTATTGTTTGTCCTTGGCTGATTGTTTGTCTTGCGCCTTGATGCAGATATTGACCCAGCAAATTATTGATTGATGGTGAAATTTTATCTTTCTTGTCTGCATTGTGCCCCTTGTTACTCTGGCGATTTGCCTTTATCAAGACTAAAACCATGCATTTAAGACTGTGTTATTGTCCAGTGGTTGTGGCAGCGATTTCACCTTGTTTTTTACTCTTTATGACTTCCATTTGATACTCTTAACTACCTGGTGAGTTAACTTACTATATAAAAAAATATATATATCCTCAAAACCAGAAAGTCCTAAACCTTAATTACCTTTCAGAATTACCCTTTTTCCGATGAAACCTTTATATTTCTACAAGGTCCTGGGTAAAACCCTCTTACAGTAAGAAGAAGGAATTATAACAATTCTATATAGTTTAAGCTCTGGAGGTCATAGTTAGGAAAAATTCGCCCTCTACAACTAATTCCTCATCAAACATCACCTAGTTGTCTGCTTCTGTGTAAATAGTGTAAAATAGAATTTCGTTGACAAATTTGGTGCATTGAAGAAGTCTATGTTGCCAATTGCTTTAACCTGTGTTGTTATTTTTAATTTGTACCCACCCGGTTATTGCTTCACGTCTGTCGAAGGTTGCACATCAATATCTCACCTTGTATCTCCTGAAAACTAAGCGATAATTATGAAACCTGCATCTTCTCTATTTTATATCAACAACCGGTCTAAGATGGCTCTGGTCAACATAATTAGCTACCTTCTACCTCTAATATTATTGATCAGTTTTATTGTATGTACAATGAACAATTAATGAATGTTTATGGTATAGCAAATGTTTATTGTAGTGAATGTTTATGCAGTTACAACAATTTCTACTTCTAGGCATTTTTCATAGAAAGGTTAATCTCAACGATTGTAATTGTAAGGTCACTTGAATTCTAGGAATTTTTAATAGAAGGGATAACCTCAATGATTTCAATTGAATGTTTGGTTTAATGGTTAATCTCAACAAACTTATGTATCCTTCCCTGCGTGGATTGCGTTGATTTTATTGTTGTCGACTAATGACCACAAATTGGCTGATAAGTAGCACAATGAATTGCCTTTAAGTTGATTGAGTTTTGTTGTTGATTGACCATGTTTTTCCCCCTAATTGATGTCTATGACGTTGTTGGAATGACCATGTCTTGCCATTTAATTTTGAGTTCGTTTTTTTGGAATAGGCACGATTTGCCACCATTTGTGTACTACGTTGTTCTGAGGTGTGGTACATTATTTTGCCTTTAAAACTATGACTACATTGTTATTGAATGACCCCGAGATGATCCTGGTGCAGTTTTTTACTTTATTTTATTCTCCTTCGAGTTGAGTGTACCCAGCGTTCTCACTGCCAACATAACTGCTACCATGATGTCTTGTCCATTAATTGCCATGTTATTGCTACACTGAGTTAATGGTCAGCAGATTCCTTCTTATTGATTAATTCCCACAACGAGTTAAATGGTTAACAATTATGTAAGTTGTCTTGTTATTGCACTATTAATTGCTATGTTAACAATCATGTAATTGTCTTGTTACTATTATATTAATTGTTATGTTAATTAACATGTTAATCACCTTGTTAATGCGTTGTTAATTGTTATGTTAACAGTCATGTAAATTGTCTTGTTACTGTTATATTAATTGTTATATTGATTAACATGTTAATCGCCTTGTTATTGCTATATTACTTGTTATGATAACAGTTATGTAAATCGCCTTGTTGTTGCTAAATTAATTGTTATGCTAATTGTTATGTCACTTGCCTTGTTATTTGCTATATTAATTGTTATGTAAATGCTATGTTGTTGCCTTGTTAGATTGCTACAACGATGTTAATAATTGGCAGTTTCCTTCTCAATGTTACATGACAACTAGTATTGTTAGTTCAATCAATATAGCTAGTCTACTTTTTGATATTAATTGTTCATAAGTGTTATAATGGAATCATTCTACTTTAAGATTGTTAATGTTGTTATTTAAGTTAATGACTAGTTGGATGGAGATTTTGGATTAATATATAATTGTCCTTTAGGTTGTAATAATGATTAGAATTTGATTGGTGAGTAAAGACTAGATTGCCAATTTTAGACTTGCTAAATGGATTTATAATTGAGGTTGGATTGTATTATAATTATAGTTCTAGTATTGATTACCTAGACTTGCTAAATTGAGTGTATTAACGTTAAATTAGCGGGTGCATTAATGACTAATTGTAACTTAGACATCCCCCATTTAGAATGGTAACCGATGTTAAAATAGATTGTACTCATTGACTATTTTAGACTGGGTGATTGGTTGGGTCATGGACAATGTCGTGTATTGGCTTGTGTCATCCCTTGTCTTCGTCCTCTAGCATTTTGTCGACCTATTGTTGGGGTATGGGTGTGGTTTTCCTTGCAATATTCGGTTCTAGTGTGTTGGATTTATATAGATTCCTTGGTCCATATAGGATGTAATGTGCCAAGGTTATTGATGTGTCTATCACTTGGGGACGACAATATTCCTGATGAGGGGATCATGGCGCGCCCTATGGGATAGCGGTGATCGAGTACTTGGTTGGAGTTGGTGCATTCCGAGTGAGTGTGGACGAGCATGGCAAGTTTCTTTATGTGCACGGGTGGAGCACCTTCATGCATTTGGTTTGCACGCCTTGAGGTTCTAGTCTTGTTCATTAAGATAGTTGTTTCAAGAAGGGATGTTTTCCTTTAAGCTTGTAGGTGTGTCTTGTTTGTGTCGGGCGGGTAGTCTCTTTCTCCTTGTTGTCATAGTAGATTGTTGCGTGGACTACGTGCTTTTGTTCGTCATCAGTGGTGTGGTTAAATGGTTGTCGTCGTCACCTTCTTGCCTCTTAATTCTAAAAAACAAAACAAACAAAAAAAATTCCTTTGCTCGTAGTCGTAATGAAGGGGTTGTTACATTTGATATCCGAGCAGGATTCAACTCGTGACTTGGGATCACTACATCTTTCACTGATATGATTTTATTATAATGTTTCTAATAAAGTTGACTTGTACTCATGCAGGTAATCATGGTTATAGGATGTCACAGAGTAAGACAACGGGGTGCTAGCGGAGGAGGCGTGATGCCTCCAGTACCATCCATGCTTGAGGGGTCTAACCCCCAGGGAGACGAAAAGGTTGTCAAGCAGGAGAAGATAGTGGTGGGTGATGTGGTTGGGCTGATGAGGTATTTTCAGCGGATGTCTGAGGCACTGATAAACCATTTGGATAGAGATGAGGCAAGGGCATCGACACTTCCATAGGGTCCATCACATGCTCCAGTTGATACTGGTAGCATTCACCATGAGCTAGAGAAGGTCAAATTTCTTGAGTTCTTTGGTGCCCCGAACGACGCAACTGTCGAGGCATGGTTGGAGAATATGGTGATGTGCTTTTCACTTACTGGCTATACCTCCAACATGAAGGTCTGCATGGTGGTATTTAAAATGAAGGGGAGCACTCTTCTATTGTGGAATACGCTCCTACTGCAACTGAACATGGTCGTCGAAGATGTGTCATGGGAATTGTTCAAGGAATGGTTTCGAGAGAGGTACCTATCATAGGAATTCATTGAGCACTAGCTCAACGAGTTCAATTCCTTACGACAAAGTGGTCATATGATGTTCAAGAATGAGGCCCGTTTTATGGAGTTGCTCTGGTATGCTCTGCATCTTAACACTAAGAAACTTAAGGTCAACAGGTTCATGTTCAGCCTTAATGGAAACATACGTGCAAAGTTTAGGATTCTGATGCCTCAAATCTTGCATGATGCCATCCAGAAGGCCCTCATAGTAGAGGAGGAGCTTATCAGTGGGGGTCAGAGAAGGACTTTAGCGAGACTAACAGGGCAGGTTTCATCTAGTGCACAACAACATCAGACACCAACCATACATACGCCAAGATATCGTGGCTTCCAAAGGGGATCCACTTTCACTATACCTCAGTGACCCTCGCCTTAGCAGTGGACACCTTATCGGGGACCACAACATCAACAGTAGCGTCGACCACAGAAGCAACAATTTAGGCATGTTCAACAAAATAGACCATGATTCCAGGCTGATGGGCCGTCATCTTCTACTTCGGGTACCAGGAGTAATGGACCAAAGAAGGGTTGTTGGATGTGTGGAGAGCCACATTACCAGCCTAAATTCTCAGTGGAAAGGACTAGAGCATCTGGATCATCCAGACCCACTACCATGGGAGATTTGGGCAAGGCCCATGGGATTCATGCAGCCATGAATAACTACCAAGAAGAGCACCAGTCGAATGTGCTCGAGACATCAGGTACCATCACTGACCAGACCCTTAGTATTTTGATAGATCCCGGTGCTACTAAGAGTTTCATTTCTGGTGCAACACTAAAAAGGATTAAGGTAAAGGAAGTCAGATAGGACAAGTTTAACTTCATAGATATGGCTTCTAGAGCCAAACAAAAGGTTGGAGGAAAGGTTATGGGTTGTACACTTAACTTGGGAGATTTTTTCACCAGGGCTAACATGTACGTCATGATCATAGGATCTTATGACGTCATAATCGATATGGACTGATTGTAATCGCATGAGGCGATACTCAACTGTAATATGAAACGGTTGAGCTTGGTCGATGATGAAGGACAGAGACATGTTATTGTAGGTCATAACTAGGGAATTTCCCTGACGCTGATTTCTTCCTTGTAGTTACGGAAGAGCGTGCACAAGGGGTGCAAGCTTTACACAATCCTTGCATTAAATGAGAAGGGAGTGGAGGAAGGTCTAGAACACCTTCCGGTGGTGAGATATTTTGCAGACGTCTTTCTGGAGGAGTTACCTGGAATTCTGTCAGAGAGGGAATTGGAGTTTAGTATAGACCTGAAACCAGGGATTGAACCGATAGAGACAACACCTTATCGAATGTCAACCCTGAAGTTACAGGAGTTGAGAATACAACTAAAGAAATTTTTGGACCTGGGACTGATACGTCCAAGTGTGTAACCGTGGGCTATACATTTTATTTTCATATGAAAGAAGGATGGGTCATGGAGGATCTGCATTGACTATCATTAATTGAACAAGGCAACGATCAAGAATTAGTATCCATTGTCGAGGATTGATGATACGTTTGATCAGATGAAGGGTGTGACGATGTTCTCAAAGATCTATTTGTGATCAAGGTATCACCAGTTATGGATCAAGGAGGATGTTGTCCCTAAGACTGCCTTTAATATGAGGTTTGGACATTATGAGTTTACTGTTTTATCATTTGGATTGACAAATTCCCCTGGGGTATTTATGAGTTTGATGAATGGGGTATTCCATGAGTACTTGGAAAGTTCATCCAAGTATTCATTGACGATATTTTGATTTATTCTCAGACGACGGAGGAGCATGATGAGGACTTGGGCTTGGTACCATAGTGTCTATGAGAGAACAAATTGTATGGGAAGTTGACCAAATGCTCATTTTATCAATTGAAGATTCACTACTTCGGGCATGTCATCTCTAGTGAAGGTATCATTATGGATCGAGCGAAGGTCGAGAAATGGCCTACGTCGACGAATGTCTCGGAAGTACGTAGCTTCATGGGTATAGAAGGATACTATCGACAGTTCTCTGAGGGATTTTCGAAGATAAAAAATCCGATCACGGAGTTGCAGAAGAAGAACAAGAAGTTTTTTTGGACCGAGAAATGCACAGAAGCTTTTAGGAGGCTCAAGGAGTTGTTGACAATGACACTGATACTAAAAGTCCGTAGCATGGATGCAGACTTCTTGGTATGCAATGATGCATCCAAGAAATTCTTAGACGAATTATTGATGCAAGACAGTCGAGTGATTTCTTACATCTTAAGGAAACTGAGAAGGCATGAGGAGAACTACGCGACACATGATTTGGAGTTGTTAGCCATGATATATGCCTTGAGGGTTTGGAGACACTACCTTGTTGGACAAAAAATTTGCACTAAAGACGAACCACTATGGACTACATCACATCTTTACGCAAAGTGAGCTAAATGCACGACAATGACGCTGGTCGAAATTTATTAGCGAGTATGACTTCAAGATTACTTACATAAAAGGAACAATGAACCGAGTCGGAGACTAGGCATGTTTCTGGTGTTGCCTCTTCACACAGATCTACATGAAAATATTCTAACTTTACAACATGATGTTGACTAGTACAAAGAGGTCGAGGGTTTTATGGGACACAACACAATGATGGTACCAATATTTGAAGGATTTACTTTTGACGACGATGGATTATTGAGGTTTCAAAATCAGATTTATGTACCACTCAACGACGAGTTGAGAAGCTTGATCCTAAGCAAGGCTCATAAAGCAGTATACATGGATCACCCAGAAATAATGAAGATGAGGGCGGACCTTACACCCTTATTCTTATGGAAGGGAATGAAGGAAGATATAGTCAACTATTTGGCCAGATGTCTAGAATGTTAGTAGGAAAAGGTTGAACATAAACATCTAGCAGGATTACTACGGCCACACGCTATTCCAGAATCGAAATGGGAGTTTATTTCAATGGATTTTATTGTTGGATTTCCACTGATGGAAAGGAGACATGACTTGATTTTCATAGTAGTAGACACTATGACGAAGAGTGCTCACTTTATTCCTATGCGTACTACATATCAAGCACCTGATGTAGCTAGAGTTTTGATCAACGATATTGTGAGACTGCATGGTATGCCTAAGAGGATTATATCCGATCAAGGATCGGTGTATACTGGACGATTTTGGATGAGTTTTCAAGAGGCCTTGGGAAGACAACTTAACTTCAGTATTGCGTATCACCCAGAGATTAACGAGAAGACCAAACAAATGAACCAGACCTTAGAGGACATGTTGTGCATGTACGTGATGCACCAACGAAAGCGTTGGGAAGAATTCTTGCCACTGGTGAAATTCGTTTATAACAACAGTTACCAAAGCACCATTAATATGGCACCTTTCATGTTTCTTTACAGGTGACCATGTCAGATTCCTTTGAGTTGGGATCAGCTTGAGGATAGGGTCTTGGTGGGACCAGAAGAAATCCAAGAAATGGAAGAGAAAATGTAGACAGTAAGACAAAGGATTAAGGAAGTGCAGGATCGACAGAAGAGTTATGTTGATGCGCACCGTGTCGATCGTAGTTACGAGGTCGGCGATCGAGTATTCTTGCAGGTTAAACCGCATAAGAGTTTGATCAGGTTTGGAAAGGGATCTAAAATATCTCCTTGGTTCTTGGGAGCTTTGAGATTGTGGAGAGAAAGGGTCCCATGGCCTATCACCTAGCCTTTCCTGATTCTTTGAGGTGTATGCACGATGTTTTTCACGTATCTGTCTTGAGAAATTATATTAGTGATCCTACACACGTTATTGACATGAGTTCCTTGTAGGTATCGGATGAGGGGGTGCTCAAGGTTGAGCTTATCTACATCTTGGACCATTGCGTTCGACAATGACGACGCCAAACATTAGATCAGGTCAAGGTCCAGTGGGACAACTATAGTCCGCACTCGACGATCTGGGAGGACACATATGATATGTGCCAACAGTTTCCATTTTTGTTTGATATATAGACTTATGATACTGTGATACACATTATTTCGACACTTATATTGTGAAACTTTGGGATGAGGTCTAGACCAAGAGGGGGTGTATGTAACATCCCACTCTAGTGCACTGAGAAAACTTAGTCTTTCGGGACACTTGCTTGCAAGTGATCCAGATTATTATGCTATTAAAAAATTTGATTTTGATTATGAGGCGTTATGGATTGATGTCATGTTGTTTTTCTGCATTGACATAGATAGGTGTTATTGACTTGATTTTACTGAGTGTGCAGGATTTGGACATCGAGGATGTAGGGGCATCGATGGAACCCTTCGGACTTCGGATCGAGTCGGGGAGTGAACTATTGGGGTTTAATTATTGTATATGTGATATTAGTGCATTTGATTAGATGATATGATATGGATATATTTCTGACATGATTTGTTGATGATGCAGGCTAACGATAGTGTGTCGACCAGACTCACATACATGGAGTAGAGGAGTCATGCTTGACTACCAGAGATGTTGAGGGAGAGGTGTGGACAACATCCCTACCACATCCTACTGACACTCCCTTTGTGGCTTGAACTCTAGGTTAACGATTACCTAGTTCGAGAGGACCCACGATGCCGTGAGGGAGAACTGCGACAATCTCCCATGATTATTCTAAGGGTCATGCAATAAGGCAGGGGACTTATTCCTTAGAGGCCCTTAGTATCTCACAAGATCACCTAGTGGAGTATTGACTCCAGGGGTTTTTTATGTCTACCAAGTCAGTCAAAAGACGAGTGGCACCCTTGGAGAATGTGGTGCATCCTGAAGGGCACGTCGTGCAAGAAAAATGGAAAGAGGTGAGTGGCACCCTTGGAGCACGCGGTGCATCCTGAAGGGAACATCGCACGGTTATTTATTATTGGATAAACCTAGATGTCTTTAGGACAATAAAGTGTTAAGGAAGATTTGAAACCTTTCCCTTAAAAAAAAGGTCACCCAACCTAGGAAAATAAGGTCTAGGTCTAAAATTTTTCAGTGGTAAAATTTTTTCTTTTTATGAAAAAAAATAATAATAAAAATAAAAAATAAAATAAAAAATAAAGATAATATTCATTAATCTTGTGACAAGAAGACAGTAAGCAATTAAAGTGATTTATAAAAATCTTTTGGGATAAAACATAAAAAGGGGAAATGATTGTTTTACTTTATTATGATAATTAAAAATTTAATTCATTAAAAAAAAGAGGAAAAAGGGTAAGTTTATGCACATGCCTTTTTGAGTTTAATTAAAAAGGGGAAAAGGGGAATTCTAAAATAAATAGGACACTAGGAAAAGAGGGAACCTTAAAAGAAAAGGGAAAGACTAGGGAAAAAGAAGTTAGTCCAACTTAGTAAGGTATCTACCATTTAAGAACTTTCTAATTTAAACTAACCTAGAAAATTAATAATGGGGAAAGTCATTAAAACCTGTAAGGGAATTTGGGGACACCTAGGAGTGATTCTGGGAGTGACTCTAGGTGGGTGAGGGAAATAAGGGTAATTAATTAATTAAAGAATTTAGTTTTTGGAGGAATGAAGGGAATGGGTGACACATGTACGGTGAGGATTATTATGAATTAAGTTTATGAAAAATAATTTAAAAGGGGTTTTGGGAAAGTTTTTTACTTGTAGAATCTATATAATGGAGGGAGGAGAATGATGAGGGACCTATTTTATTTTGCGTAACGTTACACTGCATAAATCTATACTTGACTAACTTAACTTGTGGGAGTTGGGATACCTATCTCGGTGAGGAGTGGTAGCTCCGCCTTACGAGGCGAGCTGGGAGATAGCTGAATCTTTGGTTAGTGTTTGTGGCCCCTCTGTGGCTTAGGGGACTAAGGGGGAAGAAGAGTACCCCTAGCATTAGCTGGGAGGTACTGATGAAGTCTCATCAGTCAACAAGTGGGAGTGACACGAAGCGCACGAGACATCAACTCAGAGAGGGTGATTGGGCAATGATATTCTTTCCTTTATTTCTACGTGGTACATTGCTAGTATGATTTATGCTTTCAGTTCTGTATGCTTAATCAATTAAAGAATATGATATTCTTGGCATTCTAATTGATGACTGAAATTTCCCCATAACTTCTCTTGATGATTGGTTGATTTCCCATGGCCTTAGACCCCTGCATGTCTTGACCGTCCTGATTTTTATTGATTGCGTTGATTGCAGTTTATTTTTCCTTCCTCCCTAGCTCATCAGTCTGCGCCTAAGCAGTCAACCAGTAGCCTGATATATGATCGTTGCTTCGGCATTAATAGACCTATGGATCTCAAAGCCCTTATTTTATGTGTGTGGATGAGGAGAAAAGGACGTTCCTGTCATCCATCCACCTCTATTGTTTGTCCTTGGCTTATTGTTTGTCTTGCGTCTTGATGCAGATATTGAGCCAGAAAATTATTGATTGATGATGAAATTTTATCTTTCTTTTCTGCGTTGTACCCCTTGTTACTCTGGCGATTTTCTTTTATCAAGATTGAAACCATGCATTTAAGACTGTGTTAGTGGCCACTAGTTGTGACAACGATTTCACCTTGATTTTTACTCTTTATGACTTCCATTCGATACTCTTAACTACCTGGCGAGTTAACTTACTTTATTTAAAAATATATATATTCTAAAAACCAAAACGTCCTAAAACTTAATTACCTTAGAGACTTACACCTTTTTCGATGAAACCTTCATATTTCTACAAGGTCCCAAGTAAAACCCTCTTACTGTAGGAAGAAGGCATTATAATAATTCTATCTAGTTTAAGCACTTGAGGTCAGAGTTATGGATAATTTTCCCTCTACAACTAATTCCTAATAAAACGTCACCTAGCTGCCTGCTTTTATGTAAATGGTGTAAAATAGAATTTCGTTGACAAATTTGGTGCATTGAAGAAGTCTATGTTGCCAATTTATTTAACCCATGTTGTTATTTTTAATTCGTACCCACCTAATTATTACTTCACGTTTGTCAAAGGTTGCACATCAATATCTCACCTTGCATCTCCTCAAAACTAAGAAATAATTATGAAGCATGCATCTTCTCTGTTTTATATCAACAACCGGTCTAATATGGCTCTGGTCAACATAATTAGTTGCCTCCTACCTCCGATATTATTGATCGAGATTATTGTATGTACAATGAACAATTAGCGAATGTTTATGGTATAGAAAATGTTTATTGTAGTTAATGTTTATGAAAGTACACCAATTTCTACTTCTAGGAGTTTTAAATAGAAAGGTTAATCTCAATGATTGTAATTGAAAGGTCACTTGAATAGTTAATCCCAACAATTTTTTTTTTCTTCTGGGCGTTTTTAATCGAAGGGATAGCCTCAGCGATTTCAATTGAATGGTTGGTTGAAAGGATAATCTCAACAAACTTATGTATCCCTCCCTACGTGGATTGCGTTGATTTTATTGTTGCCGACTAATAACCATGAATTGGCTGATAAGTACCACAATGAATTGCTTTTAAGTTGATTGACTTTTGTTGTTGATTGACTTT
>JASDQU010309806.1:27280-38160 GCA_032191745.1 Picea mariana | reverse complement strand
GGCAGCTTTGGAGGACTTCCAAAGTAGACATCGCACAAGGGGTTTGTGATAAATCTTCCACCACAGAGTAATTCTGGGTGGCCCTTGCGTTTGGGTTGTGAGAAGATTTTTTAAATGCACCCTTTGGAATGTGTGTGATTGTTTCTCCCAACGTCTTCTCAATTTGTAGAGGAAGAGATGGGAGTTCGGATTCTTTTCCCTTCTCGGAAGTGTTTGGTTGACTATAGGCGTGTGCTCTAGTTGATAGAAAAGCATCACCTTTCACCATATTGATGCAGGAGCATCCACAACACATCAAGCGAACCAGCACGGAGTGGAGAACAGCTGGACAGCGCCTGCACCAAATTTTGAAACACCTTGATATTGTTGCACCAAACATTGATATGTGAATTTAATGAAGCGCACATGTACATTGTAAATGGACCTTGAGCAGATAAGCTCACATCCTTAGTAGATAGGAAAGCAATTAATAGATTTAATGTTGTTAGATAGAAATTAATTATAGATTTGATAGTTTCAGTTTTCGAGAGGGAAACGGGATATAGACACCCTCCTTTGGACATTGTAACATTATCATTGAGAGCAAGCAGAGCAGAGCAGAGAACTTGTGGAGAACACCCATGCACAAATTGAATTAATAGAAGCAAGGTTTTGATTCAGTTTCATGGTTTGTGTTGTTTCTTTGTGTTGATATTATGCTCATGGATGTTTGTTTTCTATCATACATTTTCTTTGATATGCTATGTATGTGATTTCATAGTTGAATAGAAATCTGTGAGAATAGGAATTTAGTTTCAATTGTTTCTCTAGTTTGAACCAGAGATTCCTGCATAGAGTGCAGTAGAATTTGTCCACAAGGAGTGCGTGACTACAGGGTTCAGATAGAGAGAGATTTTGGTCTAAGTTTCCAGGAGTGTAGATTTGGTAACAAAGTCGTGCAAGGCATGCGTAGGCGAGAAAAGGACCCAGAGTTGTGATTCTGAGCTAAGGAAGCAGAAGGCTTCTACGGCAGGAGTGCACAGAATTGAAGAGTTCCAACACTTAGTCGTATTTGGAGCTTTGCCGCAAAGAGTGCATGCAACAAGTCCTCATACAGATTTTTGAAGCGAGGATAAGCTCAAGAAGGATAGTCCCTTTGTGACATCGGTGAAAGCGAGCCGATGATTCCCCAAGACGAAGGCGCGGTTGGGAGTCTCAAGTGCAGACCTAGAAAATAGGTCATTGTAGAGGCATTTGATTATTTCCAGGAAATACTTCAAGGAGGAGGAGCTGACAGCCAGGATTCATAGGATAGATCAGCGAAGTACCGATAACCATCAGATTTTGGGGAAGTTGCGCAAGGTTTAAGCGTGTGCGCACAAGAAGGAAGGTCATCAGAGCTCAGGATATCGGGTTTTCTGTGATCGAAGGATTTACATATGACGAAATCATGATAGGTGATTTCTTGAGAAGATCCAGGCCATTGATCTCAGCGTGGTCACATGGTGCGATATCCTGAAGAGTCGGGGATTCGGCACTTCGGGACTTTTGGTGTCGAAGGGATCACAAAAGATTCACGAAATCCTGAATTGAGAAGAGTCCTACAGTGATAGTGGGTGATATTAACAGGTGGCATCGCATATTGGGGTTCGGGACTTGGGAGGTCCTGTGAACCGGCGCCATGGAAATCGCGAATTCTCGATCGGCGATTTCCTGATAGCCACAGGTGTGTGGGGTCCAAGTTTCAATAGCGAGGATAGGTGTCATCGGAGAATCGGCACATCGGGACTTGGAGGTTGAAGTTCTAGCTTGTTGACATCGCGAGTAGAGATATCCCGATAGGGGAATCCCAGACGGTTGAAGGGGAGAAAGTCAACAATTGACTGTATCAGGGTTCTGGGACTCGTAAGGCATAAGGCATGCGAGAGGAGAATTCATAATATCGCGAATTTCGATTTCCCAATTTGATAGGGGAGATCAGTAAAGGAGTAAGTTGTGGGTAGAGAATTCCCAAAGGGAATTAGAGGAGCATTGTCGCTCTTCAGGCCGAGTTCAGTGGAGATCCTGGTGATCACGATCGTTCTCCGAGGAGTGGGGCAGGTTGCGTCAGAGTGGTATTAGATCCGGACATCTTTTTCTTTCTATAGCAGAAGAGGAATAGGGGAATACATCATGCCGCCAAGAAGAGAAAGGCAATCGCCTAATTGAGAAGACAGGGATGCTCGAAGAAGAGGTAGGTCGGCAGGAAATGTAGAAATGGAGTGCCAAATGAGAGATCTTGGAGCAAGGCTTGAGGAGATGGAGACAACGCAGAGATGGGGAGCTAGCGTTGGAGAATTAAGTGATTCCGAGGTTGAAGAAGAAGCTAGACACGAAGAAGAACTCACAACAGAATATGATTCAACCGAGCGGTTGATCAGAGCCATTTCTAGAATGAGGTCAAAGATGAAAATGGATATTCCAGTCTACGAGGGAAGTCTGGATGCAGAAGAGCTATTGGATTGGATATGAGCTCTTGACACGTACTTCGATTATGAGGATATCAAAGAGGATAAGAAGGTAAGGCATGTTGTTACCAAGTTGAAAGGACATGCAGCCTTATGGTGGGACGAGCTACAGGCGGATAGACGTTCCAAAGGAAAACAGAAGATCAAAATTTGGGATAAGATGATCGCAAAGATGAAGGCGAAGTTCATCCCGAGGGACTACCAGATCACACTGTTCAGGCGAATGCAGAACCTGAGACAGAAGTTGATGATGGTGAAGGAGTACACCGAAGAATTTTACAGGCTCAACATTAGGGCAGGCCATCGAGAGAGCGATGATGAGAAGGTGGCGAGATACCTAAATTTGGGATACCCAGCTCGGTGAGGAGTGGTAGCTCAGCCTTGCAAGGTGATATGGGAGCTAGTTGAATCTCTAGTTAGTGTGCGTGGCCCCTGTGCGGCTCAGGGGGATAACAGGGAAAAAGATTACCCCTAGTATTGGCTGGGAGGTACCATTGAATTCTCATATGTGGGCAAGAGGGAATGCCACGAAGCATGTGTGACATCAACACAGAGTGGGCGATTGGGCAATGGTATGCTTTCCTTTATTTCTGTGTGGTAGATTGCTAGTATGATTTATGATTTTAGTTATGTATTCTTAATCAAGTACAAAATATTTTAGTCTTGGTGTTCTAATTGATGACTGAAATTTTCCCATAGCTTCACTTGATGATTGGTTGATTTCCCATGGCCTTCGACCCCTGCATGTCTTGACCATCCTGAGGTTTATTGATTGTGTTGATTGCGGTTTATTTTTCCTTCATCCCTAGGTCATCCATCCATGCCTGAGCAGTTGACCAAGAACCTGATCTACGGGCGTCGCTTTGCCATTAATAGAACTATGGATCTAAACCCCCTACTTTACTATGTGTGGAAGAGGAGAGAAGGACATTCTTGTCAGTCATCTACCTCTGTTGTTTGTCCTTGGCTGATTGTTTGTCTTGCGCCTTGATGAAGATATTCACCCAAAAAATTATTGATTGATGGTGAAACTTTATCTTTCTTGTCTACATTGTGCCCCTTGTTACTCTGGTGATTTGCCTTTATCAAGACTAAAACCATGCATTTAAGACTGTGTTATTGGCCAGTGGTTGTGACACCGATTTCACCTTGTTTTTTACTCTTTATGACTTCCATTTGATACTCTTAACTACCTGGTGAGTTAACTTACTGCATAAAAAAATATATATATCCTAAAAACCAGAAAGTCCTAAACCTTAATTACCTTTCAGACTTACCCTTTTTCCGATGAAACCTTCATATTTCTACAAGGTCCTGGGTAAAACCCTCTTACAGTAAGAAGAAGGAATTATAACAATTCTATATAGTTTAAGCTCTGGAGGTCAGAGTTAGGAAAAATTCGCCCTCTACAACTAATTCCTCATCAAACATCACCTAGTTGTCTGCTTCTGTGTAAATGGTGTAAAATAGAATTTCATTGACAAATTTGGTGCATTGAAGAAGTCTATGTTGCCAATTGCTTTAACCTATGTTGTTATTTTTAATTTGTACCCACCCGGTTATTGCTTCATGTCTGTCGAAGGTTGCACATCAATGTCTCACCTTGTATCTCCTGAAAACTAAGCGATAATTATGAAACCTGCATCTTCTCTGTTTTATATCAACAACCAGTCTAAGATGGCTCTGGTCAACATAATTAGCTACCTTCTACCTCTGATATTATTGATCAGTTTTATTGTATGTACAATGAACAATTAATGAATGTTTATGGTATAGCAAATGTTTATTGTAGTGAATGTTTATGCAGTTACAACAATTTCTAATTCTAGGCATTTTTAATAGAAAGGTTAATCTCAACGATTGTAATTGTAAGGTCACTTGAATAGTTAATCCCAACAATTTTTTTTTTCTTTTGGGTGTTTTTAATCGAAGGGCCAACCTCAATGATTTCAATTGAATGTTTGGTTTAATGGTTAATCTCAACAAACTTATGTATCCCTCCCTGCGTGGATTGCGTTGATTTTATTGTTGTCGACTAATGACCACAAATTCACTGATAAGTAGCACAATGAATTGCCTTTAAGTTGATTGAGTTTTGTTGTTGATTGACCATGTTTTTCCCCCTAATTGATGTCTATGACGTTGTTGGAATGACCACGTCTTGCCATTTAATTTTGAGTTCGTTGTTTTGGAATAGGCACGATTTTCCACCATTTGTGTATTGCGTTGTTCTGAGGTGTGGTACAGTATTTTGCCTTTAAAACTATGACTACGTTGTTATTGAATGACCCCGAGATGATCCTGGCACAGTTTTGTATTTTATTTTATTCTCCTTCGAGTTGAGTGTACCCAGCGTTCTCACTACCAACATAACTGCTACCATGATGTCTTGTCCATTAATTTCCATGTTATTGCTACACTGAGTTAATTCTCAGCAGATTCCTTCTTATTGATTAATTCCCACAACGAGTTAAATAGTTAACAGTTATGTAAGTTGTCTTGTTATTGCACTATTAATTGCTATGTTAACAGTCATGTAATTGCCTTGTTACTATTATATTAATTGTTATGTTAATCAACATGTTAATCACCTTGTTAATGCGTTGTTAATTGTTATGTTAACAGTCATGTAAATTGCCTTGTTACTGTTATATTAATTTTTATGTTGATTAACATGTTAATCGCCTTGTTATTGCTATATTACTTGTGATGATAACAGTTATGTAAATCGCATTGTTGTTGCTAAATTAATTCTTATGTTAATTGTTATGTCACTTGCCTTGTTATTTGTTATATTAATTGTTATGTAAATGCTATGTTGTTGCCTTGTTAGATTGCTACAACGATGTTAATAATTGGTAGTTTCCTTCTCAATGTTACATGACAACTAGTATTGTTAGTTCAATCAATATAGCTAGTCTACTTTTTGATATTAATTGTTCATAAGTGTTATAATGGAATCAATCTACTTTAACATTGTTAATGTTGTTATTTAAGTTAATGACTAGTTGGATGGAGATTTTGGATTAATATATAATTGTCCTTTAGGTTGTAATAATGATTAGAATTTGATTGGTGAGTAAAGACTAGATTGCCAATTTTAGACTTGCTAAATGGATTTATAATTGAGGTTGGATTGTATTATAATTATAGTTCTAGCATTGATTACCTAGACTTGCTAAATTGAGTGTATTAACGTTAAATTAGCGGGTGCATTAATGACTAATTGTAACTTAGACATGCCCCATTTAGAATGGTAACCGATGTTAAAATAGATTGTACTCATTGACTATTTTAGACTGGGTGATTGGTTGGGTCATGGACAATGTCTCGTATTGGCTTGTGTCATCCCTTGTCTTCATCCTCTAGCATTTTGTCGACCTATTGTTGGGGTATGGGTGTGGTTTTCCTTGCAATATTTGGTTCCAGTGTGTTGGATTTATTTAGATTCCTTGGTCCATATAGGATGTAATGTGCCAAGGTTATTGATGTGTCTATCACTTGGGGACGACAAGATTCCTGATGAGGGGATTATGGCGCACCCTATGGGATAGCGGTGATCGAGTACTTGGTTGGAGTTGGTGCATTCCGAGTGAGTGTGGACGAGCATGGCAAGTTTCTTTATGCGCACGGGTGGAGCACCTTCATGTGTTTGGTTTGCACGCCTTGAGGTTCTAGTCTTGTTCATTAAGGTAGTTGTGTCAGGAAGGGATGTTGTCCTTTAAGCTTGTAGGCGTGTCTTGTTTGCGTCGGGTGGGTAGTCTCTTTCTCCTTGTTGTCATAGTAGACTGTTGCATGGACTACGTGCTTGTGTTCGTCATCAGTGGTGTGTTTAAATGGTTGTTTTCGTCACCTTCTTGCCTCTTAATTCTAAAAAACAAAACAAACAAAAAAAATTCCTTTGCCCGTAGTCGTAATGAAGGGGTTACATTTGATATCCGAGTGGGATTCAACTCGTGACTTGGGATCACTACATATTTCACTAATATGATTTTATTATAATGTTTCTAATTAAGTTGACTTGTACTCATGCAGGTAATCATGGTTATAGGATGTCGCAGAGTAAGACAACGGGGTGCTAGGGGAGGAGGCGTGATGCCTCCAGTAGCATCCATGCTTGTGGGGTCTAACCCCCAGGGAGACGAAAAGGTTGTCAAGCAGGAGAAGATAGTGGTGGGTGATGTGGTTGGGCTGATGAAGTATTTTCAGCGGATGTCTGAGGCACTGATAAACCATTTGGATAGAGATGAGGCAAGGGCATCGACACTTCTAGAGGGTCCATCGCATGCTCCAGTTGATACTGGTAGCATTCACCATGAGCTAGAGAAGGTCAAATTTCTTGAGTTCTTTGGTGCCCCGAACGACGCAACTGTTGAGGCATGGTTGGAGAATATGGTGATGCGCTTTTCACTTAGCGGCTATACCTCCAACATGAAGGTCTGCATAGTGGTATTTCAACTAAAGGGGAGAACTATTCTATTGTGGAATACGCTCCTACTGCAACTGAACATGGTCGTCGAAGATGTGTCATGGGAACTGTTCGAGGAATGGTTCCGAGAGAGGTACCTATCATAGGAATTCATTGAGCACTAGCTCAACGAGTTCAATTCCTTATGACCGAGTGGTCGTACGGTGCTCAAGTATGAGGCCCGTTTTATGGAGTTTCTCTGGTATGCTCTGCATATTAACACTTAGAAACTTAAGGTCAACAGGTTCATGTTCAGCCTTAATGGAAACATACGTGCAAAGTTTAGGATTCTAATGCCTCAAATCTTGCATGATGCCATCCAGAAGGCCCTCATAGCAGAGGAGGAGCTTATTAGTGGGGGTCAGAGAAGGACTTTAGCGAGACTAACTGGGCAGGTTTCATCTAGTGCACAACAACATCAGACACCAGCCATACATACGCCAAGATATCATGGATTCCAAAGGGGATCCACTTTCACAACACCTCAGTGACCCTCGCCTTAGCAGTGGACACCTTATCGGAGACCACAACATCAACAGTAGCGTCGATCACAACAACAACAATTTAGGCATGTTCAACAAAATATACCATGATTCCAAGCCGATGGGCCGTCATCTTCTACTTCGGGTACCAGGAGTAATGGACCAAAGAAGGGGTGTTGGATGTGTGGGGAGCCACATTACCAGCCTAAATTCCTAGTGGAAAGGACTAGAGCATCTGGATCAACTAGACCCACTACCATGGGAGATTTGGGCAAGGCCCATCGGATTCATGCAGCCATGAATAACTACCAAGAAGAGCACCAGTTGAATGTGCTCGAGACGTCAGGTACCATCACTGACCAGACCCTTAGTATTTTGATAGATCCCGGTGCTACTGAGAGTTTCATTTCTGGTGCAACACTAAAAAGGATTAAGGTAAAGGAAGTCAAACAGGACAAGTTTAACTTCATAGATATGGCTTCTAGAGCCAAACAAAAGGTTGGAGGAAAGGTTATGGGCTGTACCCTTAACTTGGGAGATTTTTTCACCAGGGCTAACCTGTACGTCATGATCATAGGATCTTATGACGTCGTAATCGGTATGGACTGATTGGAATTGCATGAGGCGATACTCAACTGTAATATGAAATGGTTGAGCTTGGTCGATGATGAAGGACAGAGACATGTTATTGTAGGTCAGAACTAGGGAATTTCCCTTACGTTGATTTCTTCCTTGCAGTTACGGAAGATCTTGCACAAGGGGTGCAAGCTTTATACAATCCTTGCATTAAATGAGAAGGGAGTGGAGGAAGGTCTAGAACACCTTCCGGTGGTGAGAGATTTTGGAGACGTCTTTCTGGAGGAGTTACCTAGAATTCTATCAGAGAGGGAATTGGAGTTTAGTATAGACCTGAAACCAGGGATTGAACCGATAGAGAGAATGCCTTATTGAATGTCAACCTCGAAGTTACAAGAGTTGAGAATACAACTAAAGAAATTTTTGGACCTGGGACTGATACGTCCAAGTGTGTAACCGTGGGCTACGCCTTTTATTTTCATATGAAAGAAGGATGGGTTGTGGAGGATCTACATTGACTATCATTAATTGAACAAGGCAACGATCAAGAATTAGTATCCATTGTCGAGGATTGATGATATGTTTGATCAGATGAAGGGTGTGACGATGTTCTCAAAGATCTATTTGTGATCAAGGTATCACCAGTTATGGATCAAGGAGGATGATGTCCCTAAGACTGCCTTTAATATGAGGTTTGGACATTATGAGTTTACTGTTTTATCATTTGGATTGACAAATGCCCCTGGGGTATTTATGAGTTTGATGAATGGGGTATTCCACGAGTACTTGGAAAAGTTCATCCAAGTATTCATTGACGATATTTTGATTTATTCTCAGACGATGGAGGAGCATGATGAGGACTTGGGCTTGGTACTATAGTGTCTATGAAAGAAAAAATTGTATGGGAAGTTGACCAAATGCTCATTTTATCAATCGAAGATTCACTACTTCGGGCATGTCATCTCTAGTGAAGGTATCATTGTGGATCGAGCGAAGGTTAAGAAATGGCCTGCACCGACGAATGTCTCAGAAGTACGTAGCTTCATGGGTATAGAAGGATACTATCGACAGTTCTCTGAGGGATTTTCAAAGATAAAAAATCCGATCACGGAGTTGCAGAAGAAGAACAAGAAGTTTTTTTGGACTGAGAAATGCACAAAAGATTTTAGGAGGCTCAAGGAGTTGTTGACAATGACACTGATACTAAAAGTCCCTAACATGGATGCAGACTTCTTGGTATGCAATGATGCATCCAAGGAATTCTTTGGTGGAGTATTGATGCAAGACAGTCAAGTGATTTCTTACATCTTAAGAAAACTGAGAAGGCATGAGGAGAACTACGCGACATACGATTTGGAGTTGTTAGCCATGATATATGCCTTGAGGGTTTGGAGACACTACCTTGTTGGACAAAAAATTTGCACTAAAGACGAACCACTATGGACTACATCACATCTTTATGCAAAGTGATATAAACGCACGACAATGACGCTGGTTGAAATTTCTTAGCGAGTATGACTTCAAGATTACTTACATAAAAGAAAAAATGAACCGAGTCGGAGACTAGGCATGTTTCTGGTGTTGCCTCTTCACACAGATCTACATGAAGATATTCTAAATTTACAACGTGATGTTGACTAGTACAAAGAGGTTGAGGGTTTTATGGGACACAACACAATGATGGTACCGATATTCGAAGGATTTACTTTTGACGACAATGGATTATTGAGGTTTCAAAATCAGATTTATGTACCACTGAACGACGAGTTGAGAAGCTTGATCATAAGCAAGGCTTATAGAGGAGTATACATGGATCACCCAGGAATAATGAAGATGAGGGCGGACCTTACACCCTTATTCTTATGGAAGGGAATGAAGGAAGATATAGTCAACTATTTGGCTAGATGTCTAGAATGTTAGTAGGCAAAGGTTGAACATAAACATCTAGCAGGATTACTACGCCCACACGCTATTCCAGAATCGAAATGGGAGTTTATTTCGATGGATTTTGTTGTTGGATTTCCACTAATGGAAAGGAGACATGACTTGATTTTCATAGTAGTAGACACTATGATGAAGAGTGCTCACTTTATTCCTATGTGTACTACGTATCAAGCACCTAATGTAGTTAGATTTTTGATCAACGATATTGTGAGACTGCATGGTGTGCCTAAGAGGATTATATCCAATCAAGGATCGGTGTATACTAGACAATTTTGGATGAGTTTCCAAGAGGCCTTGGGAAGCCAACTTAACTTCAGTATTGCGTATCACCCAGAGATTAACGAGAAGACCAAACAAATGAACCAGACCTTAGAGGACATGTTGCGCATGTACGTGATGCACCAACGAAAGCATTGGGAAGAATTCTTGCCACTAGTGAAATTCGTTTATAACAACAGTTACCAAAGAACCATTAATATGGTGCCTTTCGCATTTCTTTACAGGTGACCATGTCAGATTCCTTTGAGTTGGGATCAGCTTGAGGATAGGGTCCTGGTGGGACCAGAAGAAATCCAAGAAATGGAAGAGAAAATGTAGATATTAAGACAAAGGATTAAGGAAGTGTAGGATCGACAAAAGAGTTATGCTGATGCGCACCGTGTCGACTGTAGTTACGAGGTTGGCGATCGAGTATTCTTGCAGGTTAAACCGCATAAGAGTTTGATCATGTTTGGAAAGGGGTCTAAAATATCTCCTTGGTTCTTGGGAGCTTTGAGATTGTGGAGAGAAAGGGTCCCATGGCCTATCGCCTAGCCTTGCCTGATTCTTTGAGGTGTATGCATGATGTTTTTCACGTATCTGTCTTGAGAAATTATATTAGTGATCCTACACACGTTATTGACATGAGTTCCTTGTAGGTATCGG
>JASDQU010309806.1:15642-26934 GCA_032191745.1 Picea mariana | reverse complement strand
TTGATTTTGATTATGAGGCATTATGGATTGATGTCATGTTGTTTTTCTACATTGACATAGATAGGTGTTATTGACTTGATTTTACTGAGTGTGCAAGATTTGGACATCGAGGATGTAGGGGCATCGATGGAACCCTTTGGACTTCGGATCGAGTTGGGGAGTGAACTATTGGGGTTTAATTGTTGTATATGTGATATTAGTGCATTTGATTAGATGATATGATATGGATATATTTCTGACATGATTTTTTGATGATGTAGGCTAACGATAGTGTGTCGACCAGACTCACATACATGGAGTAGAGGGGTCATGCTTGACTACCAGAGATGTTGAGGGAGAGGTTTGGACAACATCCCTACCACATCCTACTAGCACTCCCTTCGTGGCTCGAACTCTAGGTTAACGATTACCTAGTTCGAGAGGACCCACGATGCTGTGAGGGAAGACTGCGACAATCGCCCATGATTATTCTAAGGGTCATGCAATAAGGCAGGGGACTTATTCCTTAGAGGCCCTTAGTATCCCACAAGATCACCTAGTGGAGTATGGACTCCAGGGGTTTTTTATGTCTACCAAGTCAATCAAAAGACAAGTGGCACCCTTGGAGAATGTGGTGCATCCTGAAGCGCACGTCGCGCAAGAAAAATGGAAAGAGGTGAGTGGCACCCTTGGAGCACGCGGTGCATCCTGAAGAGAACATTGCACGGTTATTTATTATTGGATAAACCTAGATGTCTTTAGGAAAATAAAGTGTTAAGGAAGATTTGAAACCTTTCCCTTAAGAAAAAGGTCACCCAACCTAGGAAAATAAGGTCTAGGTCTAAATTTTTCCAGTGGTAAAATTTTTTCTTTTTATGAAAAAAAATAATAATAAAAATAAAAAATAAAATAAACAATAAAGATAATATTCATTAATCTTGTGACAAGAAGGTGGTAAGAAATTAAAGTGATTTATAAAAATCTTTTGGGATAAAACTTAAAAAGGGGAAATGATTGTTTTACTTTATTATGATAATTAAAAATTTAATTCATTAAAAAAAAATGGAAAAAGGGTAAGTTTATGCACATTCCTTTTTGAGTTTAATTAAAAAGGGAAAAAGGGAAAATCTAAAATAAATAGGACACTAGGAAAAAGAGGGAACCTTAAAAGAAAGGGGAAAGACTAGGGAAAAAGAATTTAATCCAACTTAGTAAGGTATCTACCATTTAAGAACTTTCTAATTTAAACTGACCTAGAAAATTAATAATGGGGAAAGTCATTAAAACCTATAAGGGAATTTGGGGACACCTAGGAGTGATTCTAGAAGTGACTCTAGGTGGGTGAGGGAAATAAGGGTAATTAATTAATTAAAGAATTTAGTTCTTGGAGGAATGAAGGGGATGGGTGACACATGTACGATGAGGATTATTATGAATTAAGTTTATGAAAAATAATTTAAAAGGGGTTTTGGGAAAGTTTTTTACTTGTAGAATCTATATAATGGAGGGAGGAGAATGATGACGGACCTCTTTTATTTTGCGTAACGTTACACTGCATAAATCCATACTTGACTAAATTAACTTGTGGGAGTTGGGATACCTATCTCAGTGAGGAGTGGTAGCTCAGCCTTGCGAGGCGAGCTGGGAGCTAGCTGAATCTTTGGTTAGTGTTTGTGGCCCCTCTGCGGCTCAGGGGACTGAGGGGAAAGAAGAGTACCCCTAGCATTAGCTGGGAGGTACCGGTGAAGTCTCATCAGTCAGCAAATGGGAGCGACATGAAGCACGCGAGACATCAACTCAGAGAGGGCGATTGTACAATGATATTCTTTCCTTTATTTCTACGTGGTACATTGCTAGTATGATTTATGCTTTCAATTCTGTATGCTTAATCAATTAAAGAATATGATATTCTTGGGATTCTAATTGATGACTAAAATTTCCCCATAACTTCTCTTGATGATTGGTTGATTTCCCATGGCCTTAGACCCCTGCATGTCTTGACCGTCCTGATTTTTATTGATTGCGTTGATTGCAGTTTATTTTTCCTTCCTCCCTAGCTCATCAGTTTGCGCCTAAGCAGTCGACCAGGAGCCTGATCTATGATCGTTTCTTCGGCATTAATAGACCTATGGATCTCAAAGCCCTTATTTTATGTGTGTGGATGAGGAGAAAAGGACGTTGCTGTCAGTCGTCCACCTCTATTGTTTGTCCTTGGCTTATTGTTTGTCTTACGTCTTGATGCAGATATTGACCCAGAAAATTATTGATTGATGATGAAATTTTATCTTTCTTTTCTCCGTTGTACCCCTTGTTACTCTGGCGATTTTCTTTTATCAAGATTGAAACCATGCATTTAAGACTATGTTAGTGGCCACTAGTTGTGACAACGATTTCACCTTGATTTTTACTCTTTATGACTTCCATTTGATACTCTTAACTACTTGGCGAGTTAACTTACTTTATTAAAAAAAATATATATTATAAAAACCAAAACGTCCTAAACCTTAATTACCTTACAGACTTACACTTTTTCTGATGAAACCTTCATATTTCTACAAGGTCCCAAGTAAAACCCTCTTACTGTAGCAAGAAGGCATTATAATAATTCTATCTAGTTTAAGCACTTGAGGTCAGAGTTATGGATAATTTTCCCTCTACAACTAATTCCTAATAAAACATCACCTAGCTACCTGCTTTTACGTAAATGGTGTAAAATAGAATTTCATTGACAAATTTGGTGCATTGAAGAAGTCTACGTTGCCAATTTGTTTAACCCATGTTGTTATTTTTAATTCGTACCCACCTAGTTATTACTTCACGTTTGTCAAAGGTTGCACATCAATATCTCACCTTGCATCTGCTCAAAAATAAGAAATAATTATGAAGCATGCATCTTCTTTGTTTTATATCAACAACTGGTCTAATACGGCTCTGGTCAACATAATTAGTTGCCTCCTACCTCCAATATTATTGATAGAGATTATTGTATGTACAACAAACAATTAGCGAATGTTTATGGTATAGAAAATGTTTATTGTAGTGAATGTTTATGCAAGTACACCAATTTCTACTTCTAGGAGTTTTAAATAGAAAGGTTAATCTCAACGATTGTAATTGAAAGGTCACTTGAATAGTTAATCCCAACAATTTTTTTTTTCTTCTAGGCATTTTTAATCGAAGGGATAACCTCAGCGATTTCAATTGAATGGTTGGTTGAAAGGATAATCTCAGCAAACTTATGTATCCCTCCCTACGTGGATTGTGTTGATTTTATTGTTGCCGACTAATAACCATGAATTGGCTGATAAGTAGCACAATGTATTTCCTTTAAGTTGATTGAATTTTGTTGTTGATTGACCATGTTTTGCCTCTTAATTGTTTTCCGTGCCATTGCTAGAATGACCACGTCTTGCCATTTAATTTTGAGTGCATTGATGTGGAATGGCCACGATTTTCCACCATTTGTGTATTGCATTGTGTTGAGGTGTGGTACAACGTTTTTCCTTTAAAACTGTAACTACGTTGTTGTTGAATGACCGCAAGTTGATCCTGTCGCAGTTTTATATTGTCTTGTATCCTCCTTCAATTTGAGTGTACCCAACATTCTCACTACCAACATAACTTCTACCACGATGTCTTGTCCATTAGCTGCCATGTTATTTCTACAGTGAGTTAATGGTCAGTATATTCCTTCTTGTTGATTAATTTCCACAACGAGTTAAATGGTTAACAATTATGGAAGTTTCCTTGTTATTGCGCTATTAATTGTTATGTTAACGGTCATGTAATTTCCTTGTTACTGTTATATTAATTGTTATGTTAATTAACATGCTAATCACCTTGTTAATGCATTGTTAATTGTTATGTTAACAGTCATGTAAATTGCCTTGTTATTGTTATATTGATTGTTATGTTGATTAACATGTTAATCACCATTGCTATATTACTTGTTATGATAACAATTATGTAAATCGCCTTGTTATTGCTAAATTAATTGTTATGTTAATTGTTATGTCACTTTCCTTGTTATTTTCTATATTAATTGTTATGTAATTACTATGTTGTTGCCTTGTTACATTGCGACAACAATGTTAATAGTTGGTAGTTTCCTTCTCAATGTTACATGACAGCTAGTATTGTTAGTTCGGTCAATATAGCTAGTCTACTTGTTGAGATTAATTGTTCATAAATGTTGTAATGGAATCATTTTACTTTAAGATTGTTAATGTTGTTATTTAAGTTAATGACTAGTTGGATGGAGATTTTGGATTAATATAGAATTGTCCTTTAGGGTGTAATAATGATTAGAATTAGATTGGTGAGTAAAGACTAGATTTCCAATTTTAGACTTGCTAAATGGATTTATAATTGAGGTTGGATTGTATTATAATTATAGTTCTAGTATTGATTACCTAGACTTGCTAAATTGAGTGTATTAACGTTAAATTAGCGAGTGCATTAATGACTAATTGTAACTTAGACATGCCCCGTTTAGAATGGTAACCCATGTTAAAATAGATTGTACTCATTGACTATTTTAGACTGGGTGATTGGTTGGGTCATGGACAATGTCATGTATTGGCTTATGTCATCCCTTGTCTTCATCCTCTAGCATTTCGTCAACCTGTTGTTGGGGTATGGGTGTGGTTTTCCTCACGATATTCGGTTCTAGCACGTCGGATTTATCTAGAGTCCTTGGTCCAGATAGGATATGATGTGCCAAGATTATTGATATGTCTATCACCTAGGGATGACATGATTCCTAATGAGGGGATCATGTCGTGTCCTATGGGATAGCGATGATTGAGAACTTGGCTGGAGTTGGTGCGTTCTGAGTTAGTGTGGATGAGTGTGGCAAGTTTCTTTAGACACATGGGTGGAGAGACTTCATGCATTTGGTTCACACACCTTGAGGTTCTAGTCTTTTTTGTCAAGGCCATTGTGTCAGGAAGGGATGTTCTCCTTTAATCTTTTAGTCTTGTCTTGTTTATGTCGGGTGGGTAGTCTCTTTCTCCTTATTGTCTATGCATGTTCGCCTAGATGCCCTTGGGCCTGTGCGTGGTGTCATAGTATCCTATTTCCTAGACTTCGTTCTTGCATTTTTCATTAGTGGTGTGGTTAAATGGTTGTCTTCGTCACCTTCTTTCCTCTTAATTCTAAAAAAAAAAGAAAAAAATTTCTTCGCTCGTAGTCTCAATGAAGGGGTTGTTACAAGGATGGAAGATGGAAGTAGGTTAGGAAGGAAGAATGCTTCGATGTTAGTTGAGAATAGTGATTGGGGATTAGAGATTCCATTATTGTTTAATCACTTAGTTCCTACCATTTTTAAAACCCTCTTTGATTTCCTATTGATATTTTAAATGTGATAATGAGTTATTGATGAAATGGTGTAATTTTATTCGTTAAGATTATTAAATGATACATTGCTTGATCTGTTGTCCTACATGTCTTGGTGATCATATAGGAACTATGCACTAGAGGGAATGGATGTTTATCATTAGTACATACATGAGATATGTGTCTATTCGCTACGCACACATACCCTACCCATGTACACTAGTACAATTAATTAATGTATCAATTATTAAAGTAAATTATTAACTATTTAATTGAATGTTTATTGAATATGTAAATTATATTGCATACCAAATATTTAGAAGCATTAAATACCTTCTTTACTTTGATAGATGGTAGGTATGATGAATTAAATGGGCATGATGAGGTGTTATGTACATTTTGGGAAAATTGTCAAATTACATTTATTAGCTAGCATGAGAAGAAAGACTTTTCATTTTATTTATTGTTGTTTAATTCAAGTCATTTATATTTTAGTTTTATTTTAATCTTTTCCCAAAAATCTAGATAAGGGAGGTTGATGGATAATAATGAGGGTGGTTGAGGAGACTTGGGGAAGGGTGTATGGAAACTTGATAAATAGGGAGGAGAACTGGTGAGAAAGGGGGGCTTTGAGAGGTTTGAGCATGATGAGAGGTTGTGAAAAAATTGGAAGATATATTTCTTATGATGGTTTTGTTTGAGCATTTGTGCTTTCTTGTTTTTAGAGTCACGGGCATGGAGGGCCAAGAAACCAAAAGGTTTCTTGGAGATAGGAAGTCGGCTAGGCTCCTATCTGGTTGGGAGGATTCTATTGTTTCACTTTGGGAAAGCGGTAAAAGAATCCTTGGAAGCGCCCAGGACTACATTACAATGAGGTGCTTCGACAAACTAAGGAGAAGGTATTTTTCGGTGGTATTTTGTTATTGATATTTTTATATACTTTTGTTTTAATTTCTAAATCTTAGATTTAACCTATTACCTATTTCATCATGTTATTTAGATTTATCATTGAGCAAATGTAGAAGAATTGTGTAAATGAAAATCAATGAAATTATGTTAAAACAAAGTTGTTATTTTTTTTGTATTTAAGGAATGATTAATTTCCTAACATCCTATATGGGTGTTACATATAGTTATACAAATATACATCAGATTATTTAAAGAAAATATAATATGAAGTCTATCAACAGAGATCTATTTCTACATGGTTTTAGAGTCTCCATTCAATTGACATTTTTTCTTTCTTGTAAGATAAATTGAACTCGTAATCTTCTATGACTTTTGCAATATGAAGAAATGAAAGTGCCTTCAATGAAATTTAAACAATAACTTCATTACAACCCAAAAATTATTTTGATAGGAAATACATTTGAAATCACATGCTTTCAAATCAAGTCAGAGAAATCACTAACGTAATGTCTCGAGTAGTTCTCTGCAAAATAAATTTATACAATATCCCAAATATGAAAATTTTAATAATGTCATAAACAAGATATCCGAGAGAGCCTCTAAAAAGTCTCAATGACAACTAATAAACCGAATGAAATACCAATTACCTTTTTACGAGGAGGGATATTTCTCCTCTTGACCTGAAATGTTGCAAGATGACTAATATTTCAAATAAATAACTGCTCAGGCCCAAATATTCTTGTTCTCATTACATTCTTGGAAGATTTTATGGAAATAAACAAAAAATAAGAAGATGAATAGAGATAAGATTTAGCAGGACAATCGAATGAATCTTAGAGATATAAAAATTTACTTCTTTCAGAATATTCACCATTGTAGAAACTTTTGAATGCCAACCCCTTGACAATGCCTTCTCTTTCCTTTTTAAAATATTATTTCGTTGTTCTTGAAATAGTTAGGGTTTGCCTTTCTAGAAATTTCCACAATTCATTTTTGGAGTAAACCAGTTTTAATTAATGCTTGATTGGATTCTCATTAATTTATTTTTTCATTGAAATTTGTGTCTCCAAACACGACCCACTTATTCCTTTAATAAATTCCATTTAATAAACTTTATTTTCAAATTGATTTCCTTTAACAGAAGTGGATTGTGTTTTAATTTCCTTTAACAAAAGTGGATTGTGTTTTAATTTCCTAAGTAATATATTTTATTTTTCAGCCACTGGAAACATTCTATATGTAATATTCATCATTTCATTCTTCCAATGAGTCCTCCTCAGTGCAATTTGGAGTCTTCTATCTCAAGATATGACCTCACACCGTTGAGGTTCAAAGAAGATCTATCATCAAACCATAGAAATCAAGCTAACTATTCTTTCAAATTCTGAGAGTATCAACGCAAATTTTATCTCTTGAAACTTATTCCATCATCTTCCTCACCGAATTAAATTTTTAACGAGGTATAGTTTACCCAAATCCGACTATCGGATCTCAAGTTATGGCTTCCAGAAATTCGTCGCTCAAAAATCATTCATTTAACTCACAGGTTAATCTTATCCCTTGATCTTATTTTATTCAATCCCATTAAGATTTAAACTTTTTTCTTTAAAACAATATCCTATGTAAGGACCCATTCGTTACGACTACGCACGACGCCACATGAAGGCAATTATTTATTTATTTATTTATTTATTTTTTAAAAACAGGATGACAAAAATGATTACAGTTAAACCATGCAACTGGACGACTCACACAATAACACATCGATCAACTGGGAGAAACATGTGGAAATCAAGGACAGATAGAGATGACTAGCCGCCTGACACAAACATGACAACGCCTATAGTATAAGGAACAACATCCACCATCCCAACACAAAAGTCTTGATGGCTAGTAACTAGAACCTCTACGATGCAAAAACCCAACGCAAGAAAGCGTTACAACCCAAGTGCCAACAACAAACTTACAATGATAAAACAAAACCACAATGAGAAGCACAGACTCCGACCACATTATCATTTTCCTCTATCCAATAGGGTGTGCCATGATCCCCTCATCATGAGTCATGTCGTCCCCAGGTGACAGATGAGACAATAACCCTGGCGCCACATAACCTATCTATACCAAGGACTCAAGATAAATCCAATGCGCTAGGAGTCGAAATATCAGACAAGAAGACTACACCCACACCCCCAAGCAATAGGTCGAGAAGGCGCAAGAATACATCCTTCAATAAGAAAAAGCGCAAGCTATTACACAACTTCGCCAAGAACCAAAACCATTAACTATTAAACAAGATGTCTAAGTGTGAAGGGTGAACTGTTACCAAGCTACTGTTGTCATAAATGTTATCATAAGGTGAATTAAGTTAGATGCTTAACAAAATCAAATGCATTGATCAAAAATTACACACTGTCCATTAAATTAAGTGAACTACTGATCTATGTTGCTTATAAAATACTCGAGATTGTTGTCCAAATTAATAATCGATATTTTATAAGAGATCTACGCTGCTTATATATAAGTATAATTGTTTTCCAACATAAGTCTCGTGATAAATCTATTGGTCAATTTGACAATATAAAAACACATTAGGTTGTTTTCTATATAAGAGAATAAATCAATTCTATTGACTATCACAACAAATGCTAATTTAATCACCACCACAATGTTACTTATTATGCCCATAAATAAATATTGCAGTCAATATGTAATAAAAGGCAGTCATATAAATCATTGTTATTGATATAAGTTCATTGTAAATGAATGTTAAAACACAATCAGATATAAATTCACTATCAATTAATGTTAAAAACGCAGTCAGAATATAATTTATTATTGGTTGTCTAAACATATGCTGAAAATGCAGACCATATAAATGATGAAAACACAGACCATATAAATGTTGAAAACGCAGATCATGTGAATGATGAAAACATAAATTATATAAGTACTGAAAATGTTGCCTAAGATAAGATGATATGCAGTCTAAATAACTGTCGAAAACTCTTGATAAGAGCTAACCCAATCACCATCCATTCGCCCATATCAAGACTCAGACACATCAATGCTATAGTACACATGATATAGCTATCCACTAACTGATTGGTATTGTTGTCCAGTATATTAATTTGCAGTCTTGAGAATGGTAAAATCACAATTTAATAAGGGTATTAATTTGCAGCCTTAAAAAGGTAAAATCCCCATGTAATAAGACTAACGATTGGCAGTCTTAATAGGTAAAATCGCCATGTAAATAAGGTAGCAATTTGGCAATCTTAAAAAGGTAAAATTGCCATGTAAATAAGGTAGAAATTGGGCAGTTTTAAAAAGGTAAAATCGCCATGTAATAAGAGTAACGATTTGCAGTCTTAAAGGGTAAAATTGCCATGTAAATAAGGTAGCAATTGGGAAGTCTTAAAAAGATAAAATTGCCATGTAAATAAGGTAGCAATTGCAGTTTTAAACAGGTGAAGATCGTAATGTATTCCAAGTAATATCTCCCAGCCATTACACCAAAAAACATGACCATTACACATATAAACGCACCTGTATACAAAACAACTACACCCGCCAATACATAGTAAAAATAACGAAGGCATTCCAGTAAACATTTAATGGTTGTTCAGTTGTAAAAATATGCAGGCTCTCAAGGAAAATTCTTGTTGTATTTCAAGGAATAACCTTACTTCCATTCAAAGAAAAAATGCAGTCCAAAAATAAAGTAAAGTATGTCAATCTAGTGAACAAAACACAGTCCATATATACATTATAAACTGTCATTCGAGTGGACAAATACACAAGATAAATTCATCTTCAAATATATTAAATTGCAGAGGTAAAATCAAAGGCCAAAGGTGTAAACGCGTAAGATAAGTTCGCAGAGTAAAGGGAGGTATTGTTGACATACAAAAAGATGAATTCATAGGAGAAAATAACTTAAGATGTTGTTAAACAAATGTTGGGATTACCATTTGATTCATTGATTTTATCAATGATAAACGTTGGGTTTCATTAATGAAACAAAATGGCCGAGTTATCAAACGAAATCGCAGAGATTAAATAGACACAGTGACCACATGCCGAGATTGTTTAGAATGCAAAGGTAATATATTAAAATTTCGAGCCCAAAGAAAACACAAAGATCAAAATGTAGAGGATATTAACTGGTTCACGGAGAGGAATGATACATAATTGCTGAAATACTCAATCACAAGAAGGTGCAACGATAATCAATCAACCAAGAACAATCAACATGGGTAGACAATTGGGAAACTATCCTTCACTCATCATCCATGCACAGAAGACAGGGGTATTAGGATCTATAGGTCTATTAACACTGAAGTCATGACCGTCGATTAGGATACTGGCCGAATTCTCAGGCGTGGAGTGATTATCTAGGGATGAGGACAAAACATAAAGCATAATCTCTTATAGTAATCATTAAAAGAAATAGAACAGTCAAAGAAACCAAAGATCGGTTGCTAAGGGAATCAATTCAATGCAGCGAGCGTAAAGCTATGACGAATTTAAGTTCTTGATTAAAAACAATGAGTAAACACATTTTTTTATATACAATAGAAGTACAGTAATGGAAGGCGCAATAAAAATATTAATCTATCATTCACAATAAATGCATGTGTATCGTAGCCCATGTCAACCGCTCTGAATCGTTGTCCTCCGCACGCTACATCCAGCTCCCTCTTGTCGACCAATGTGACTTCACTGGTACCTCCCAGCCGACAATATGGGTAATCTTCTTCCCCCTTAGACCCCCAAGCCATAAAGGGGCCACACACACTATACCAGAGAATAACTATCTCCCAGTTCGCCTCACAAGACCGAGCTACCACTCATTACATGAGATGGGTTTCCCAACTCCCACAAGATAAGTGAGTCAAGTCAAAAATTATGCAACGTAATGTTACGCATGAAGAAGAGATCCATACTCCTCCTCCTCCATCCTTTTTATAGAGTTTCTAAGTGATTTCTTTCCCAAATTCTCATTTAATTTATTTTTCATTAATTTAATTCAGAAACACCTCCCCCATACACATGTCACCCATC